>UCOH01007062.1:0-47916 GCA_900474275.1 Synergus japonicus
ATTATGCCTATCCTATAGAGTGTTCAAAAAGAAACATTTTTCATCTTTAGACTTTTTTTCATATCGTGCGTTGATTGGCTTCTAATTCAAGTTTTATTTCATTTTTTTGGATTTTCAAAATATTATGTCTTTCAATTTTTTTTATCCAAAAAAGTCATTAAGAAAAATTGTTCGTCTTTTCGAGTACTACGAACACTTTAGATAAAAAATAATTGAACGACTTATAACATTTTGTAAATCCAAAAAAAAATGAAAGAAAACTAAAATTAGAAGCCAAACAACGCAAAATATAAAAAAAAAATTTTTTAATTATTAATTAAATTAAAAATTCAAATTTTTTTAATTTCCTTAAAAAATCAAGAATTCAAATTTTCAGCCAAATCACGCGAGATGCAGAGAAAATGATAAGGAACATAATTATTGACCTTAAAAAGATCTACAAGTTCTCCTTTGGCCATTTTTCAATAGGATGAGTAGTTTTCGTTTTAATCATGAAAAATATTGTTAAACAGAGCCGAGCGCGAAGCGTGAGGTTTAAATCAAAGATGGAGCGCGAAGCGCAAGTGCCCTGATGAAAATGTGTTCCTTAAGGTCGATCTAACCTTAACTAAATTAGTTGTGATTTGCATTCAAAGCTGTAATTTAATTTAATTAAATTTAAAACTAGCTGTCAAGTTGAATCAACTTTTGTACTCATTCAATGAGCACTTTGCTTCTTGTAAACAAATTTGATTTGCTTCCTCATAAAGGAAGTATTAAATATTTTTTACATCAGCATTAAATTTTGATTATTTGAGAAGTTATATTCAAAAAATTCATTTTCGAATATTACAATAAAGCATAACTTTCTTATTTTTTAACGAAATGCATCAATAATACAGGTCAATCGATTCGTCTCGACATAAAGAATATTCATTTTCCTTAGGTCAAATCAAAATTTTGATTATTTGAAGATATAAAGCGAAAAATTAACTTTCAAAATTATGAATAAACATAACTTCCTTATTTTTTAATGAAATGCATTAATCATGTAGGTCAATCGATTTGTCTCGATGAAAGGAATCTTTATTTCCCTTACACTAGCTTTAAATTTTCAATATTTGAGAAGTTATAGTGGAAAAATGAATTTTACGAAAATTATAAAAGTACATAAAACTTGTAAAATTAAATATTTTGTTAAACCCTTATTCAACTAGGTATATAGTGGAATACTATGCAAAATTTCATCAATCGTGACACACACACACATACATCCGGACATTTTTTCAGATCATCATATTAGATATATTGCTCTTGAAATATGTTGAAAAAAACCTTTTTTAGGAAACTGGACTTTGTCACCACTACAAAGCTTCCTCTATGAGGAAGCAAAAGTTAGATAAAAATATAAATTATTTGTAAGAAATATATAATTTAATTAAACTTGAATAAAACGTATAGGTATAAGCGCGTGAAGCGCGAAGTGTAAACATTTAGAAGCGCGAAACGCGACGATCGAATCATATTCGACCCCCCACCCCCCGCACGCCGTAGGCGCGCTCATTTTTCTTTTGTACCAGTTGTTTGCGAAAAAATGCGAAAATACACCATAAAACACACAAGATATCTTCTCATAATAGTAGAAATTCAATTAAAGTTTAGCAAAAGTATCAGCTTCAGTTTTTTTTTGAGAAAAATGACTATGAATATTTTTTTTAAATTGCTTCCATTTTGTTAAAATTAAACATTTTATAAATTTTCTGACGTTTTTTGAACTAAAAGGATAAATTACCGGATATTACCGAAACCTGAAAAAAGATCTTAAAGTATTTCAATTAGGTCAAAAATTATACAAATTTAAAGAAAAAATTTACTGCTTTCATATATTTCATCCTGAAGAAACTCTGTTACTTTAAGTGTAGAACCTGTCTGATTTGAAATTAATTCGGACTTTATATTTTTAAATTCCACCACAGCCTTTAAAATTCTAGGAAATCCTTTACTAAAAACCTTTTGAAATCCTAAAATTTCCAAAAAATCACTTATATAAGACTTTAAAACCATTTGAAATTATTTGAAATGCCTGGAAATCTTTTTAAATGCCTTGAAATCCTTTGGATTCACCTGAAATTCTTTTAAAATCCCTTGATACTTTTGGAAACCTTCTCTATACTCAAAATTCCAGGGATAAACTCCCAATAAAATTAGTTATTTCCATGCTTTATGAAAAATTCTAGACGGTTTGGAAACTTTCTTCAGTAAATCCTAATGCCGTAAATTTCTAAAAATAATTGTATCTAAAGGTCGAAAATTTTTTAAACACATTTTTTGCTTCCTCATAGAAGAAGTTTTGTAGTAGGGCGTATCGAAAAAAAAAGTTGTTTGCGCGAAGTTCCAATAACAATGAAATCCGTCTTTGGGGAGTCAAAAACACTCCCCTAAATTTTCATTAAAAAAAAATTCCTTCTGTCTCCGCAACGCAGATATTGCTAAAAATAAAACAAACGAAACACTTCTTTTAATTGGAAGAACAAAAAAATTTTTTGTAAGATTTCAATTATCAATAAAACTAGTTTAAACTATGCAGATTTATACCTGTATAACATAAATTCCATTAAAATATGTTTACCCCCCCACCCCTTAATTGACTTTTTCGCTATTTTCTTAAAGAAGAAGAATGTATTTTAAATATCATACAACTATTATATATTTTTTAAAATATATTCTTATACATCAAACTAAATAAAAAAATAGTCGGATTAGTATGACAGAATTACCAATGGTAATACAGTGATAATTTAATGACATTATAACAAGCTAATATATGTTCCGACTATTTTTTTAGTCAGTTTGATGTATAAGAATATATTTTAAAAAATATATAATAGTTGTATGATATTTAAAATACATTCTTCTTAACATATATCAAACATTTCATGGTCAAATAGTCGAAAAAATTGTAGTAACTATAAGAAAATAGCGAAATAGTCAATTAATTTCGAAATTTCAAGGTAGGGTTAAAAATTTTTTAATCATTTTTTACTATATAAGTACAAATTCACTTGCTTCGAACTTTTTTTTTTGAAAATTTAGATACCAAAAACCAATTTTCTTTCCAAATGATGGTTGTACTATCTTTCGAACACATTCGCACTAACATATATCACGCATAATGTGGTCAAATAGTCCTAAAACTTACCCCAAATCAACGAAAATAGCGAAAAAGTCGAGTGTTTTCGATTTTTTGAAAATTCAAAGTCAATTAGGGTAGGTAAAAAATATTTTAATGGAATTTCAGTTATACAGGTATAATTCTATATGCTTTGAACTATTTTTTTCTGAAAATTTAGATACCGTAAACAAATTTTCTTGACAAATAAAGAGCAATATATTACTTTTAAATATTTTCATGTCGTTCAAAGTCAATAAAAATTATTCTAATGTCAAAATTCCTTATATAAGATGGTTGTACTATCTTTCGAACACATTCGCACTAACATACATCACACATAATGTGATCAAATAGTCCTAAAATTTACCGCAAATCAACGAAAATAGCGAAAAAGTGGAGTTTTTTCGATTTTTTGAAAATTCAAAGTCAATTAGGGGAGGTAAAAAATATTTTAATGGAATTTCTGTCATACAGGTATAAATCTGCATGGTTTAAACTATTTTTTATTGATAATTGAAATCTTACAAAAAAATTTTTTGCTCTTCCAATTAAAAGAAGTGTTTCGTTTTTTTTTTATTTTTAGCGATATCTGCGTTGCGGAGACAGAAGGAATTTTTTTTTTTTTTTAATGAAACTTTAGGGGAGTGTTTTTGATTCCCCAAAGAAGGATTTCATTGCTATTAGAACTTCGGGCAAACAACTTTCTTATTTCGATAAGCCCTACTTCGTAGTGGTGAAAAAATCTAGTTTCCGAAAAAGGTTTTTTTGAACTTATTGTAAGGGGAATATACATATCTAGTATGATGTCCTGAAAAATTGTCCGTGTATTTATGTGTGCATGTATGTCACGCTTTTCTTGTTCCCACCATATCTCAAGAACGTTTATATAGAAATTCATGTTTATGTACTTTTACAATTTTTATAAAATTGATTTTTGGACTATAAGTTATTAAATAATCAAAATTTAAAGCCGATGTAAGGAAAATCATGAATCTTTACGTCGAGACGAATCGATTATCTATATTATTAACGCATTTAATTGAAAATTAAGGAAGGTGAGGTTATTCATAATTTTGAAAAATTGAGTTTTCAACTGTAATTAACTTTCCAAATTATCACGCACGTTTTAAAGCTGATGTAAAGAAATGCAAAATTTATTAAGTTTATTTAATTATTTTAATTATATTTATTTTGATAAATCCTGTTGATAATAAAATTTGATCTTTTGATATTAAAATTGTATTTTTGCAGAAAAAAAAAATTATAATAAAATTGTATTATATTATTGCAGAATCTTTTTTTAGTTTAAGTCACAAAAGAAAATACGTACATCAATTTTGAATTTGGAATTTAGACATACTCTTTCATCAAAATGTGCAATTGAATTTTTGCGAATTTTTGAAAATTTTGAAGCCAATAGATCGATTTCTGAAGTGAAAAAATACTTACCGGTACGTGTTTAGTTTGGCCATCACGGAGTGCATCTCTAGAATCATTTTTGTTATGATTCATTGTAGATTCTTTTGGGGGCGACTTCGAGGCTCCATTTGCATGTGATTTACCTTGTAGATTATGGTTTGAAGATTTATGATTGGACATATGGTTCAAAGTTAAAGAGGCGAGTTGCTCGTCTAATGGTAACACAGGAACTGTCGAACCCTTTACACCATGTGGTCCTTTAACTGTCATTATCCAAGGTTCATCCAAGTCACTGTCTTGTTTAGATTCTTCCCTAAAAAATGACAGACATCTAAAAAATCGAGTCCAATCAAACTTGACAATATTCCGATATTGATCTATTTTGACTTTTATTCTGACATAAAAGAATTGAAATAGAAAACAATACGAGAATTAAAGACAGATAGACAGACACTCACGAGTCTGAGTTTTCACTCTCCGTCTCGGACTCTTCACTACGTTGAGACTTCCATTTCTTGTACCTGTCAATCAGGTCGATCAAGTACGAGTTCTTCTTCGCTTTTCTGATAAATTGGAACTTGAGTAACTCCTTCGCCGTTGGTCTCTGGGAATAAAAGTAGTAAAATTTCAGATAAAAATCAGGTTTGTAATTAGGATTTCTACAAATTTTCGCCTCTAAATTCCCGGTTTTTTCCCGATTGCAAATTTTTAATCTTTTCACAAAAGCACAAATCAAATACATAGAAGGTGGTTGTTTGTCCGGAGTGTAATTTTATATATTGTGGTATCTTATCTTTGTGGTGGCAGCATGTCAGGGAAGTCAGTAAAATCAGAAAATGTATTTTTAAGAAGATGTTAAGAATCTTCAACCTTTCTTAAAAAAGTGATGTTACCAATATATCGAGCACAATGTTATCGAAAACCTAATTGGGAATTCAAACATGTTATGCGACACTGTCGGCGTCTATGCAAATTAACAAATATGGCTGTCGAAAGTATAGTAAATACAAGTAAATACACAGAAAACGTCACGAAAACCAGCTAAAACATAGCGTTTAAGTTATATACTTCTGAGCTGATAATTATTTGCTACAGTAATGGAATTCAGAATATTTTGACCTTCAATCATATTCCATGATGTAGGTGTAGCTCTTGCCTAATTACAAAGACTATCTAAGTTCAAGTAAAAGACTATTTTATGAATATAACACTTTTTAAAATTAAATTATTAATGTTGCTCCATATTTTTAGTAATTTTAATGAATTTTACCAGATTTTGAAGGATATTAAGTAATTTTAAGGAGTTATATATGTACACTTGTGTTGGTCGAAAAATCGAAAATTTTTTTTTGCATTTTCTTAAAGTACATTCTTTTAAAATTATTTTCTCCAAATTTCATAGAGATCTGGGCACTAGAACCTAAGTTACAGCTGTCAACAGCGCGCTACCTCCAAGTGAGCTACCTACAAGTATTCGAAATTTTAAACGCGATTTTCTCGGAACGTGATCTTTCAAAAAGGGTCGTTGCGGTGACCCCTAAAAATTGTTTTTTTTTTTTTTTAGAAAATTCTTCACCATTTTTGCAAAAATACTTATTTTGACAAATTCTTCATTCAAGAAGAGTAAAATTATATAAACTAAAGAAAGCTCTTGGTTAGATTGATTGCGGTTGATCCGTTTTCGATTTATCATGGACACCGCGAAGAGTGTTTGCAAAAAGGTGTTTTGGCTCAACGGGCGTAGTGCCTACAAATGTCAATATTTTTCAGTCCAATTTGGGATAAAATATCTTGAAACATGTACAATTGGATGCGTAGTGGTTTGCTCTTAAAAGAAATTACCGTCTTTTCCAAATAATTATAAGTGTATAATAATAATAAATGTATATAACCCCTTAAAGACTTTTTTCAATGTATCCAATAGATTCTAAAAAATTTCAGTGGAATTTCAGAAAGTTTAAAAGATTTAATGAGACTTTATGGGATTTTGAGTAATTTTAAATAACTTTAAGAAATATCAAGTGAATTTACGAAATTTAAAGGAATTTCACCAATTTTTGAAGGTTAATAAAGGCATTTTAAGAGATTTGATAAAACTCATCGAGATTCCTGAAATTAGATAAAGAATTACAAGATTTGATATTTCAAGAATTAAAAATTCTTAATTATTTTGCCACTAGCAAAGGATGTGCAAAAACGAGAAAATAAACGCACACATAAGTAGCGCGCGGATCACCACAATTTAATGCTAGTCCTTTTCTAAAAAGACATGCATTTCAGACAATTTCATGGTCTCTCCACAATAGGCGGATTTCAATCGTCGCTTCCCTAAGGCCTAATTAATGCAAGCTGAAGTGCAGGCACTAACGGAGGATGGGCGCGCATCGTATTGCCAACTGTCGTGTATTTTGCAATGTTCACGTTCCCTTGTTGATTGACATGATTTTGTTTATTGATTGACATGCACAATCAAAACAATAGTCGCCATTTTACATCTGAATTACCGGAATCTTAAGGACCGTCCACAATAGGATTTATCTTACGTCGTTGTTATATGTAGCTACATAACGACACAATGAAAGATACGACGTACATTCATGCGCGCGCATCGTATTGCCAACTGTCGAATGTTCACTTCATTCCCAGGTTCCGTGTTTCATCGAATGAAGTGAACATTTGACATTTGGCAATAAGATGCGCGCACATGAATGTACATCGTGTGTTTCATTGTGTCATTAAGTAGCTACATAAACGACGTAAGAAAAATCCTATTGTGGACGGTCCTTTAGGGAAGTGACGATTGAAATCCGCCTATTGTGGACAGACCATCATATTACGTTCCTAATTATGCGTTACCTTTTAGCTAACTTCATGTGTAGTGCGCTAACCTTATTAGGTCAATTAATTTGGCGTGCGAATTTCAATTGTCATTTCAGTGTCTAATGACAAAACACGCTTAGTCTCGTTTGTTTCTTTTTTGTTTTTTTTTTTCAGTCAACTTTAAAGTGGTGCCTTACTTCTCACTTCATACAAAACCACTGGTTACGCATGACGTAAGCATACGAACCTCAATATATTTCCAATACGAATTACAGATCGGTTTCGTTAAAATAATTTTACCATTTTTAAAGTGATTTTAAGAAATTTTAATACATCTTAAAGCTTTTCGTGGAATTCTGAGAAATTTAAAGATGTTACTAAGAGTTTCAAAGAATTTTAAGAGACTTCAAAGGTCTTGAAACCTTTAAGGATTTCTAGAGATTTTTATTAAATTTAGAGATTTCTTTGAATTTTATGTGATTTTAAGGGCTTGTAAAATTTGTCGTTGAATTTTAAACTGATTTTTATTAATTTAAAAAGATTCCATAGAAGCTTACGGAATTACAAAAGATTTTACGGGGTGTCAACTTTTTTAAAATTATGTTATGCAATTCTTTGAAAACTTTCAATAGCAATATTATTGAAAATCTAATCGCATTTTTAATAATTTTCTGTGAAGGAACTTTATCTGAAAGTCCGGGAAAAGTCTGGGAAATTAAAAAATTGAATCTCGTGGACACCCTATTTGAAATTTTTTGAAAACTTCAATATCTACAAATGATTTAAAATCTCTTTAAATCCCTTAAAAATCATTTAAAAATGGGGAGGCGTAAAATTTACACAAATCTAATACATTCTCTGATGAGAGTGTAAAAAAATATTCTGATAACCTAAAGTTTTTAAAAAATCTTTCGAAATCATACATATTTTAGGTAAACTTATGAAATTTATAAAATTTATAAAATTTAAATTTTATAAATAGGTGTAAACTTTAAATGACTATATGGCTTTTTAAAAAATAAAATGATTCCACTTTTTAATTTGGTTTTATTGAAATTGACAGTTTTTTCCTGATTTCATTTAAATATCCAGCTATTTCCTGGTTTTCATGATTATTAGACACCCTGTGATAATTACATTGATATAGTTTATAATCGTTTAAATAAAATAGATAATTGAATAACCGAAAAAACTCACGTTTTCGGGATCTTTGTTAAGACAAGCCTCGACGAACTCTTTGAATTGTTTTGTGTAATTTCCTGTGAGCTGAGGTGGATTATTTTTCGGAATGAGAAAAAGAACTCTCATTGGGTGGAGCTCACTATTTGGAGGTTCACCTTTCGCTAATTCGATGGCTGTAATGCCCAAAGACCAAATGTCGGCCTGTAAAGAAAATTCTTATTTAAATTTAACTATAATTAAGGTTGTTGAGTCCATGTTCCCTCAAAGTTCGATTTCTTCATTTAACCAAACAAATATTATAATTAGATTTTTTTCGTTCTACACGCATATTTCTATTTGAATAATGAATATCTCTTTAGAGCAAGAAAATATCTAATTATAATATTTGTTTGGTAAAATGAAAAAATTGAACTTTGAGATTAGAATTTGCTCTTAGCACCACTAAATTTAATTATTATTGAAATTCGTAATATCTACTATATTGTAAGTATTACCAAAATATTAAAAGGAAGAGCAAGTACAAACTTCCATAAGAGAAAAGTTTTTCAAGTCAAGGAGAATTACAAATTTTTTGTAATTAATACCTTAGAATCATATGCTGATTGTTTAATGACTTCGGGTGCCATCCAAAATGGCGTGCCAACAAAAGTGTTTCTTTTGCTAGTCGTATTCGTCAGTTGTCCAGCAACTCCGAAATCGGCCAACTTTACATCGCCCATCTCACTCAGTAGAACGTTTGCCGCTAAAAAATAAATAAATCAATCAATCAAACTAAACTACAAATTCTGTAATTATAGAAATTCTTATTTATTTCGAGTATAATTTAAAATTAACATTTGAAACATTTAAACACATCTGTATTTCAAAGTTTAATTTCTAAAAATATTTAGAATTATGAATTCTTATTCATGTTTTTTTTTTCTCAATTCTTTTAATTTATTAAAATTCTTTTGAGACGTTGTATAATGTATTAGTTTGAATTACTCTGAGTACTCATTTAATTACTTTCAATTGAAAAAATTTGAATTCTTTTGAATGATTGTAAATTCTCAATGAATCCTTCTCAGTTCTTTAGATTCTTTTGAATTATTTTGAGTTGTTTTTAATTCTGTGCAATTCTTTCTTTGATTTCGACCTCGCGACTTTAAGGAAGAACATGCGTCAGGTAAAATCCAAGATTATTTAATGTCCCTTGAATATGTTGAAGTTATATTATAATAATTCCGCGACATTTTACAAAATATTATAATTTTTTATCGTTTAATATGGATTTCTCTTCGAAAATTCAAGGTTAATACTCAAAGCACTGATCACATTGAAGAATTAACCTTCTTTCAGTCAAAAAAAAAACCAAAAAATTTTAATCTTAGCGACTATTAATATTTATAATTTTTTAATTTTGAAGCTAAATAAATCAGTTGTCAACAGCAAAAAGCAATAAAACGTGGCAGCGTGTTGTAGCAGACGCTCTGAACAAGGCTGCCAATTAATGGTGAGAATGTTAAAAAATCGGGGAATCTTTCGGAATGTCCCGAAGTGGGAGCGATAATTTGTCCCTATTAGTGAGTGCAGTCGATGATTATTATTTCATTCATGATTATAAAAGTGTTTAAAATCATAAATACATTTTTGGCGGATGGCAAGGGGAAAGTAGCCCTTTAAAAGGACCTGTAACTAAGGTGACATGACATTTTTTTTTAACTTTTGAGAACTGTTCTAAATTTGATTTTGATTTTACTTAAATTGTTTTAAGTGCTTTTGAATTCCTTTAAAATTTGAACTATTCTGAAAGTTGGGGAAAAAACCTTTGATATCACGGTGCAGCTTGCGTTCACTGTGAAGATAGTCGAGACCCTTCAGAACTTCTCTTAGAATGACTGCAATATGCATTTCCTCGAAACTACCCGCCTTCATCAAGTCCAGGGCAGAGCCTCCACCCAAATACTCCATGATGATCCATAGTTTTGTTCCCTGAATAAAATAATCAGAGAAATTAGATAAAAAGTTAAACGATTACCAAATGTTTTTAAAATTAATTTTCAAAAAGTGAGAAAAGGAAAGAAAAAAAGTTTAAGATATTCTATAAGAGAGAAGTTCAGGAAAGAAAAGTGTACTTTAGTTGAAATTATCATATAGCACAAGTTTCGTGACTTAGTCAATAAGGATCGTAGGTACAAGAGAAATAGGTTGAAACTAGATGTTATTGCGAACAGGGTATACCGTTAGTTAACCAGGGATTAAAAACACATGGTGGGACGCTTCGCAGATTAATGCTGGTTTAAACGTTGATTAAAAAATAACCGTGATTAGCTACCCATGGATTTAATCAGAGATGGTGAGAAAATTGGCCCTTAATAATATAATTAATAACTTCATGAAAGTCTTCTAAAGTACTTGTATGTTTTATAAAATACTTTTAAGTCTTAGAAGATAGTTTTAAGACTTCTTTTATGTTAAATTTATTGGACCGGTGAATGAATTATGAGACAAACTATTTATATAAATGACGCTTTATTAGAATATTGTAACTCAACGACTTTTGAGAGTCAACTAACTAATGTTCAAGACAAAGGGGAAGGGACTTGACAATCACACGGAGGTGTCAGCACCAGACACACAAGGATGTAGCTTTCAAAAAGGGCATTACAAATGTAATACTTCCCCTCAAGTGTAATCATGGAACGTAGTCTAGGCTGATCTAACCTTGTTGCAATGTCTCTAACGAAGTGATGTCGCATATCTATATACTTGCTCCTCGAATGAAACACGGGATTCTTAGCAAGCTTCTGAGCTCCTTAATTGTCGTTGAAAATGGGTATAACTGTTTGTTTTCTCAATCCAACTTCTTTTAGAAACCTTTATAGATGAGCTGCTTCTTTAGCAGCTTCAGTCACTCCCATATATTTAGCCTCTGTGCTCGACAACGCAACAGTGAGTTGCTTTTTAGCTTGTTAACTGATAAAGCATCGATAAATAAATCGTCTGCATTGATAAATCCCTATAGTTCCTTTGAAGTCCTTTTCTATTTCAATCGTAGCTTCGAAGTTCCATGAAGGTATCGCAGGATTTTTTTACCCGCAGTCCAGTGTTCCTTTCTATATGAGTTGTTAAACTGACTCAGATAGTTCACCGTGTAACTGATATCTGACCTTGTAGCCACGGCCAGATACATAAGACTACCTATCAGTTTCCTGAAAGGATAACTGTTTTCTTCTTTTGATGGTTCATTGACCTTCATCAATTTTATTCCAGTATCTAAGGGTTGGGTGACTGCTGGCTTTGACTCTTTCAACCCAAATTTTCTGAGAATCTCCTCAATGTACGCAGTTTGTGAAATTTCCAAGAAATCATTTCCTTTATGAAATGACATTCCCAAGTAGTGCTTTACCTTTTAAAAATCTTCTAACTAATTTGTAAAAAAGTTCTCCAAACTTTTGCTTAAAGTCCGACAACCAGCTAAAATAAATAGAAAATAACAACATGTCATCAACATAAATAGCAATGATCAGTATTTAAGTTCCAGTTTTTCTCATTAAGATGCAAGCGTCTTGGTTGCCTTTATGAATCTTTTTTAGAATTTCTGAAGCGGTTCCTCCAGAGTTTTCTTCTCCGTTGTTCAAGTTTTCTTTCAAGATCATTTCAGGTAACATTTTTTCAAGCAACTCCGGAACCTCCATGTAGATCTTCTCTTTTATGCCACCGTTCAGGAAGGCAGTCATAACATCAAGCTGATGAATTTCTAAATCATGTTCAACAGCTAGAGCGAACGTTTCTTTCAAATCAATTCTTGAACGCTGCGAATAACCTTTTGCAACCACACGTGCCTTCCTTTTCTTCAGAATTCCCTCTACATTATACTTGTTGCGAAGTACCAGCCTACAACCAATGGCACTTGCGTTTTCAGGACGATCTACTAAATCCCAAGTTTGATTCTTTGCAACTTAATGCTTCTGTCATGTCAGCATGACATTAATTAACTAATTATTAATTAACTATTAATTATTTAATTGGCTATTAAGTAATTAATCATTATCATCATCATCATTGACAACGTGTAATCATTACATCATAAGCCATAATTATTATTGTAAACATTATATCATTTATATTTATGTAACTGACCCTTACGACTCGAGCCACCTGCAACACTAATAAGTCTCAAAATCTACAAGAGGACATTGACCTGTATACCAAAACATTCACCCTCAAAGGCACACTATAAACTCCATCTGTATAGGAGACACAAGAAACATATACACTCTCAATCACTCAACGCGTCCGTGAGAGGTCCAGAAGCCACCCTCGCTAGTGCAACTGACCCAAAACCAGAATGACACCTGCAAAGTATCCATGTGCACTAACACTACAACATTTACATAGACATTGCACTAACACTAGTCTATTGAAATGGCGCCACTCACAGACACCGCACTAACACTGGTCTATTGAAATCTCTTAGTATCTAGGATCAGCATAAAAACAGCATGGCCCATAGAGGACCCAGTTTGAGTTTGAGTTTCAGTTTAGTCTTAAATTCGGCGGTTAAGAGTGCACTCATCAGTCTAGTCAAGTTTTGATTTAAAATAGCGAAGGGTGCAGATCTACTACGGTGAATGTGTGTGAAGTGTCGAATCGCGAAGGCAACAGTTAGACCCAGTGTTAAAACAAGTGCAGGGTGAATCCTAAAAATTCAGAAGTCCAGTCTGTGAAGAAGTGAACTTATAAAATATCTAAGCTCGACTGAAGAGAACTTAATAAAACTATTGAAATTGCTGAACTTGCAAAAGGAAATCTGTGGAAAGAAACTCACTGATACGAGGAGGATCATAAAAGGATTACCAGTACTCATCTAACGAAACATCACCGGTAAGCCCAGTCATTCAGCACTCAACTCAGGCTCATTTTAGCTATTCGTAAGGGTCATCTTCGCAAATATATGTATTAAAATTGAATAGTAATTTAAATTAATAAATCGTGTAAATTCTATTTGAAATCTCTCTTTCAATTAGCTTGTCCTCGTTCTTAGATTCGCATTAAGTTGTGGACTAAAACGATGGAATTAGTTATAAAGAAATCGAGTCTGTTGCCAGGTAGGTCGGTTAGTAAATAAAAATTAGGGTCATATGGGATCCTATTTGGTCTTATGAGATTTTATGGTAGTCTTATAGTAGTTTCTTTGGTCCTATGGGGTTGAGATCCTAACTTAACCTAACCTAATCTTGTGAGATTTTTAGGGACTTCTTATTTGGGTCCATATGGGGTATTATGGAAGTTGTATGTTGACTTATGAGGTGCTATGGTAATCTTTTGAGGTCTTATGGAATTTTTATCTTTTTGGGGCTTTATTTTGGTCATATGGTGGTCTTATGGGGTTCTAATGAGATTTTTGATACAGCGGCAGCGGTGTAATTAAGGGATCACTTGATCAATGGGTTCAAAAGGGTCGTGAATTCACCACGGTCACGTGATCATGGAGGTCAAAGGGGGCGTGTCGCTATGGGGTCACATGATCGGTTGCCATGGAGGTGGACCTAACCTAACCCTAAACCTTACCTAACCTAATTTGGTCCTATTGGGGTCTTTAGGGTATTATGGGTAGTCCTTATGGTATTGTGGTCTTATGGGATCCTTTGGGTTTGAGACCCTAACCTAACCCTAAACCTTACCTAAACCACATTAGAATCCCTTCATGAGGTCACGTGATCGAGAGGGGTCACGTGGTTGATAGGGTCACCTGATATATATGGGTCACGTGAACGAGAGGAATTACGTCATGACCTTATGAAGGGTCCTGTTTCCTCTCTGGCGGTCACGTGACCTCATGAGGGGTCCCGTTTTCTCTTAGAGGGTCACGTGACTACTCAAGAAGTCACGTGATCTAGAGGGGTCAATGTTTTTCAATAGGGTAATACATTTATTACAATATTATTCTATCTTTTCTACAACCACAAACGTAACTAGCTGTAAAGTTATATGAACTTTTATGCTCAACTAATGGGCACTTTGCTTCCTCATAGAGGAAGCAATAAGAAGTTTATATATTTAACTTTATTTTTTTTCTTTATTTTAGATAATAATTTTTAATATTTAAAAACGTTGTTCCTCTTCTAGCATTGTTCATTCTCCCCCCTCTCCCCAAATTCTTCAAATGTACCCCTCTTCCCCTACTCTTCCAACCACCCCCTCTGCCCCTCCAACTCCACCCTTCTCCTTGTCACCATACTCTCCAAATTGTCCCTTCTCCTTCTCTTCCTAGATTAACATTTTCCTTTTTTTTCTGCTTCCTTTTTCTTTTCTTTTTTATTTTTCAATCTGATAGTATTATAAAAAAAATAAAAGATTATTAAAAACATATCAATATATTAAATTATTAAATAATCATTTTTTTTTTTAAACTTTCTCAATTAAATGCTTTAATCATACAGATCAATCGATTCGTCTCGACATAAAGAATATTTATTTTCCTTACGTCAAGTCAAAATTTTGATTATTTTAAAACATAGAGTGAAAAAATAACTTTCAAAATTATAAATAAACATAACTTCCTTATTTTTTAATGAAATGCATTAACCATACAGGTCAATCGATTCGTCTCGATGAAAGGAATCTTCATTCCCCCCGCCCACACACACACACACACGGACATCTTTTCAGATCATCATAAGAGAGCCTTGATGAGCTCGAAATTTTCCCCACTATAGACCAGTGATGTCCAAGCGTGAGTAAAAGAGTAGTTTGCCTTCCCCTTCTCCTAACATCTTTAGTGGCTTGTCAAAAATTAAAATTCGAAAATTTTATTAAAGCTTGGTCTGGGCCGCCCGGCACAGGAGGAGAAACCAGTCACCAAAAATGTTAGGAGAGGAGGAAGTCAAACTACTCATTTACTCACGCTTGGACATCACTGCCGATTCTATTCGCGTACAATTTTTCAATTTCGTTTTCATCATGAATCACAGCCGAACTTTTCTTGAGTCACACATTTTTTCCACTAACATCAGATGGATTCTCAAATCAGGCACGTTTAGAGTGTTTTCTAAGTTCAAGGACTTCAGTTGATTACAATCAGTAATCGACAATTTTACTGTTCCTTTCGATTCAATGTTAGTAGTTGAATTACTGGCTAAACTTATCTTTTCACTTTTGCTCTTTTCACGGTGAACGAATTTATTCTCATCGTTGCACATATTCGAGGTGCAGCCGCTGTCAGGCCGTTTTTTCTAATGATTTATTCACTTTTACGTCATAATCTACAAATTTATATGTAACATGTTTACAATTATGACACTTGAACGGAAAATATTTTTCTGTCTGCTTTCCACTATTTCTTTATTTTCAGATAATCGGCAGTGGGTAGTTGATCACATGTCTCAATTGCACATCTGAAATTCTCGAAGCTGTACGGGAGACTGTACAATAGCATAATTGTATATTGATTTTGGTTTATGATCACATCGCTCCCTTCCACCATCTTGTGCAATGTTAATTTTTTTTAAAAGAATTGCTTTTCGAGCAGGCCCTTTTGATTGATAAATGGCGTGCAGCTTCGTCTACACGGAATTCGCAGTCTCACATCCCTTGATCTGCTTTATTTCAGATGGTTGAATAGCTAGTACCAAGTCTGCGTCTTTTGAACCTTTTAAGTTGACTACATGGTATTTTAGGGGATTTGACGGGACTTTATGGTACATACTTCAAGAGTCTTCAAGGTAATTATTTACAAGACTTTAGGAGATTTAAAAATTAATTTTTTACATTTAAATAGATTTTTTAGTATACTTTATCAGGCAAACTAGCAAATGAAGATGATCTTCATTAAGAGGAATAAATATTAGGATATTAAAAGTATTGAAGTTATAAAAACTAAATATGTACTAGATTTTCCACTTCTTTTTTCAAAGCGAGTTTTGCCTTTTTATAATTGTAAAGAGTGAAAGCAGAAGCATCCTGCGGTTGTCACTTAAATGTGTTAAATTGCTACAAAAATTAAATCACTGTGTTAGGTTGGACTAGGTTTATTCCCGTCCCTCACTAAATGAGAAAGCCAAGCTATCAGTTAACTGGCGAAATAATAGTAACAGGCGGAATGATAAAAAGTAATAGAAATAATAAAATAAATAAGTAAAAAAAATGTTTATTCAGTTACTCTTTTTTTCCAATATTCTGAAAAATGAAAATTATATTCTATTATGTTCCTTAAAAGTTCGTGATTCCTTAAGTGAATCGTGAAAATTATTTTTAGTCTTTTAAAATTCCACAACGAATGTACAAATTATTTTTAAATCCTTTGAAATGTCATGAAATTATTTATAATTACTAAAAATTCTTTAAAATCTCCTGTTGTTATCACTGGAAATTTCTAGAAACCTCTTAAGATCCTTTAAAATTATTGAAAATCTTTAACAATCATTAGAAATCCAGAGAATCTCGCAAAGAATGCCTGGAAATATTTTATAATCTCCTCCGAAATCTTCGGAAAGTTTATAAAAATCTGTTAAATAGCATAAATGTCAATTTCTATTTTCCCCTGGAATGAATCCCACAACTTTATAAAAGTCTCTGATTGCAGCTATGAACGTAGATTGTAGAAACCCATAGAATATGATCCCCGTTAGGATGACATCAGGCACTTCGACATCCGCGTAGGTTTTAAGCACGTCAACATTTTTCCACTTTACGGTTGTTCTTTCATCACAACTCCGAAGACAAGAATCTTAAAAAGATGCACTTTCAATAATATCAGAAAATATTAAAGAAATAATGAATCATTGAGACAAGTTAGGGCCAGTTTCAAGGCAAAAAAGCGATTTAAAAAATTTTTTTAAAAGGTTTTATTACTTATTGACAAATGTTCTACAGTTTGTTTCGTTGTACAGTTTTTGTTGCCTCTACCAAATTTTGGTTGTCAACACAGAATTATTTTGTTGGCTTAACAAAAACGCTTATAATAATATAAATAAATATAATTTAAGTAAAAATAATATAAAAATAAGCTAAAAAAATTCATTAATTGAACAATATCTAGTGTCAATAATATAATTTTTGTAGGCCAACAAAAAGACCCAACAAAAAAGTTTGGTTTGTTCAACAAAAATGTTTTGTTGGCTGTATAGCAACCATTTATAATTTTTTTTTTTGTTTTTAAACAAAAAATGAGCGATTTTTATAAGGAAAATAAAAATTATGTATTTACACATCCGCCATTTTTTAGAAAATTAAAAATTTTACTCAATTCTTCGTACAAGTACTTCAGAATTTATGGTATAAATTATTTCTTTTCTATTCTTATCTTAGTTCCTAAATGATACATTTCAAAGCAGATAGGATGCATATGGTAAAAGATTCTATATATTTCAGAATTATTTCATAATTTTGCTTCCTCATAGAGGAAGCTTTGTAGTCGTTACATTTTTCAATATTTTTAAAATGGTTTAATTAACAATATGTTCAATTTTACAAGTTTTATGTACTTTTGTAATTTTAGTGAAATTTATTTTTTGATTATAACTTCTCAAATAATCAAAATTTAAAGCAGATGTCAAGAGAAACAAGATTCCTTATGTCAAGTCGAATCGATTGACCTATAAAATTAATGCATCTCATTAAAAAATAAGAAAGTTATGCTTAATTAATTTTTTTAAATGAAGTTTTGCAATATAAGTTCGCAAATATTCAAAATTCAAAGCAGATTTCAGGAGAAAAAAGATTTCTGGTGTTGAGATAAATCAATTTGTTTGTATTTTATAATGCATTTCATTAAAGACCGCATATTATATTTCCAATCATTAATTTCATGATTATTAAGCTTTGAAAGGTTCCAAAATTTTAACCACAGCTTCGGTATATTTTAATTATACAACTGTCATTCAAATATCAAACGATTCTTATTTGTATAATAGTTATATTACCGAGGGACTCCCTTAAATAGTTACTATTACTTCATGAAATGTGTATTATTCAAAATATAGAACATTTGTCAATAAGTAATAAAACCTGTTTTCAAAAAAAAAAATTCTCAAAAAATCGTTTCATTCTGGCCCTGCAACTAGTCCTAATCCCTTAAAAATAACTCATAAGACTTTAAAATAATTTATAAAACTTAAAAGTACTTCATTAGACTTAAAGGTACATCATGAAACTTAAAAGTGCTTCATTGAAGTCCCCTAAAGTACTTTGAATTCTTATGAGTACTTTCAAGTTTTATGGGGAACTCTTAAAAATATTTCGAAACTTTAACGTACTTCAGAGGACGTGAAAGTACCATATAAAAGTTAACAGTATACTTGATAAGACTTATAAGAACTTAAAAAAAAAGAACTTTGCAGAAGATTTCATGAGACTATAATGTACTTTAAGAGCCTTCAAGTTAGTTTAAAAGACTTTAGGATTCTTCAAGGGACTGAAAAATATTTTAAAAGTTAATTTTTCGTTTTCAAATCATAAATATTAAATAATTTTACAACTCAGAATTAAAAATTAAATTATTTTAAATTTCAATTTGTTAAAAATCATTAAAAAGAGAAGTTAATAATAATTTTATAAGAAAATAATATTTTTGACAGTCCATGGATGAAACTTCGCAAGCGCTGGATTAAAAAAGCATATGATAAATCAAGCGTCAAACACATCATGTCAAAAAATACTGTTGGATACATGTAATTATATTCGCGCACTAGTATCGAAATGTACTGTATTACAACCACTCAATGATAAATCACTTTAAGATTGAATAAAAACGTCAATACACATCTCCACTCGTTTTGCTTATTTATCTAGGTTGAAACGTCAAATACTCATTCTATCATAAAATTGTGTCGATAGACGATACCATTTCCTATGTATTCTATAATATTCTTTTCAAGCTGCAAATAGCACGAGCACAGATAACCGGAAATGACGCTTAACAGAGCGTTACGCCCTTCCTAACTTGAAGGTATAAAAAAAAGTAAGTTAACGTGGACTACCTACATAAAAAAGATAATTTATATCTAAATATTAAAACATTTTATGGATAAACTTCCGAAAAGGGAGTAAAAAACAATTATATTTATGGGTTTTTCATGGTTTCCCTATGAAAATCGGCTACTTGTAAATATTCACTATTATATTCGTAATTATCGCGTCAAAATGTGCAAATAAACTGTGATTTAAATTAAGGTCATGTATTACATATACGATTCCTACGTTACCGACATTTTTTTCACTGCAACGTTAACTTCTAAATTTATTGAGGCATCAAATTGAAAATTTCTGAACTTTAAGAAAATATGTTAAGGTACATGTTTTTTTTGGTTCTAAATATTTTCGATCATAAAAAGAAATTTTTTTTTCAAAATATCGGTTTTTATTTTTATAAAAATTTGAGGAAAAAAAGTGTCAGTAAAGTAGGGATCGGGTTTTTATATCATCTGCATAATGATATTTAGAGAGAATGACAGTTATTCTTTGAAAATGGTGAAAAAGAGAGGCTCGTCGTCTCCTCTCGTATGTCATATGAAACGATGATTATTATCCATCCAGCATTAATTTTCATGTGTAGGTATACTGTCTTTTATGTTGATCCTTGCCTCCTTTTAAAGTGCTAATAACAACCTTTATATTAGTATAACTCGTAGCCTTAATGATGCAATTTAACACAATTGTCTGAAATTCATCAATTCGAATTCGTTCCTTTTTATTTTATTTAAATTATTATAGGAATAAATTTTGTCCAACACCCGCGAGGAAAATGCGACTTCGGAGGCTCGCCTCGAGAGGGAGAAGTTGTCGATTTCTCAATATTTGATTTTTCATCATTTGAGGCTTTCGAGACGAGCCTCCTAAGCCGCATGTCACTCGTGCTTGTTGGACAAAATTGTATGTGCAACGTGTGGACGATGGCGATTCCACTCGTGTGATTGCCACGCTCACTATGCTCGCGCGGCAAACTTCACACTCGTTGCACAATCTACTATTATTCACGTATTTCTTTTATTTATTTTTTTTTCTTTTCTTGTTTCGAACAAACTTTCAAATATCTTCGCTCGACTAGAAAGTTTGAGCTTATCATTCAAGCACATAATCAATGTTCGATTATTTTTAGTGACATCAATACACAATAAACTTCAATACAACGTAATTAAGTTATATATATTATTAAAATCATCAACCTCATTATCAATTAGAAATTTTTTTCAGAAAAAATTAATAGAAAATTAAAAAATTAATATAATTTTCTTTTGTTTTAACCAACTTGATTTAAAATCCCTTAAAATTCTTTAAAATAACTTAAATTTAAATTCTACAACCTTTAAAATATCTACGGCAACATTTACAATCCATTAAAATAATTATTAATATTCGTCAAAATCTTTTATTTATAAATACTAGAAACCTCTTAAAATTTATAAACATATTCTTCATAATCTCTTAAAATTCCACGAGGAAATTTATAATTTTTCAAAGTTACTTAAAACTTGTTAAAATCCCTTAAAATCTATCAAAATCTCTTAAAGTTCCTAAAAACCTCTTAAAATTACTCAGAATTTCACGACAAAATTTTAAATTCCAACAAAAATCTTAAAATCCCTTAAAAGCATTGAGAAACTCTTGAAATCTTTAGAAGATTTGTTATATCTTATTTTAAAAAGAAGAATAGATCGAAACTAAATATATTGAAAATCGTAACGCTTTTTGAGATTCCTGATTGGCTTCTTATTTTTTTAATTTTTAAAGAAGACACAAAATCGGGAATTTTTTATAAGAGGCATAATAAACGTAATTTAATACACTTTATCAAGTGATGTTATAATTTATTCATACTAAAGTACTTTATGTATTACTTTTAAAGTTTATTATAAACTTAACATATAAACGAGAAAATTCAGGATATCAATCTTAAGAATACACAGAGAAAACTGAGTAGTTAAAGTTAGATAATCAAAATTTAGATGATCAATTTGACTATCCAGATAATGCCATCTACCCTTAATCATTTTTTCTGAATAGCTAAGATGAATATTATTTTATGATCAGTTTGATTATCATGAGGGTCAAGTTTACTACCTAGTCAAATCTTGCGCGCACAACCGTTTCCGATTCTTCTTGCCTGTCATTTTTTAGCATGATTTCTCTAAAGGTTAAGAATTTTACTATACCGGATAATCAAGTTTACTCTCCGGGATGGTGAACTTGATTATTCAATTTTTTACACTTCACAGATAGTAGACTACACTATCTGGAGGGCTGTCCCATATTTGACACTCAAATATAGTCAGACTGACCATCTAGATATTCAAGCTGACTATCCATTTTTCTCCCTGTAAAGATAGCTACATGGTTGCTTATCTTTTCGATAATAATACAAAGAAAAATTTGTTAAACGTTCTTATCTCTCAAGAAGATCGTGAAAAGTGATAAGCATAATAAAAATATTTAATATAATATTTAAAAAATGTTTTTATATAAAAGTAAAATACTCAGTTTCGCCCCGAGGATAGATTTTTTTTTCAAAATTGCAAGACACACATTTTTGCACAAAATTATGGGAATTTTAATTTTGAAAACTAATAAACTGATAACGTTATCAAAAAATGATCAAAAGATATCTATATTATAAATTACAAATCTATCTATAATATTAGCTATCTATAAATGTTTATATCAATGGTTTAAAGTATCACACTTTAAAGAAATGTGAAACATCATAAAACACCATTCCAAATCAAAGTAATATAAACTTTCGGTCTCGTAAACTATAAAAGTTACATAATGTGATAAAAATAAGAATAACATATAAATATAAAGCTGACATAATTAATTTTGAAATTTGAATATATTTTGAAGAAAATTAATCTGAATCTTTTAAATAAAAGACATGATTATATCTTTATACTGACCTTGAGATAAGACCCGTAATACTTGGTAACATAGGGACTGTCACATTGTGACAAAACCATGATCTCCTGCTGAATATCTTCGATTTCATCTTCCGCTTCCTCGAGATCGATGATTTTTATGGCAACAACTTGTTGAGTCCTATTGTCGATGCCTTTAAAGACCTCGCCAAAACTTCCTTTTCCAATTCGTTCTTGTTTAGTAAATATCAACTCGGGGTCCACCTTCTGAAACAAAACAAAAAATAATCTTAAATTTTCAATTTTCAAAAACTTGTCTTAATTTCTCCTTAGATAAAAATTACAATTCCGAAATAAAATGATCCACCTTTTCAATAAATTCTAAAAGCGATATTTATTAGCCTAAAATTGATTTATTCATTTATTCATCAAAATGGTATTTCGTCTCGCTTCTCAGTAAAATGAAAATTCCAGGAGCAAAACTGAGGTACTCGCAAAAACGTGTGGCATTTCGCATTGCGAATTCCTCGCGGCGAGTCCTACTTACGAGTTGGAGCGTCCTTGAGGAGATCAATTGGAAGGCGGAGAACAAAACTCAATATACTTTATTGTCTACGTTCTTCATTAATAATAATATTATATTTTAACATTTGAAAAAAAATAAATAAGTATAAAAACCTGTACAAAAATAAGGAAATTTAAACAAATTTTGCTGGAAAAGCATGGTAATAAAAATGATAATTCCAAATGTCAACGGCATAGAATAACGGATATACAAGAATTGTCTCTGTATGTGACCTACTACAGTCACAATCAAGTACAGTGCTGCTAAAGGCATGAAATATATAGAATATATACAACATGAGACTCGACAAAACGACTAAAACGGAAGAATACATCCGGATGCGATGAATATTCCAGTGTTCGACTTTGCAATTTCAAACCGACATGTCATAAGTACCCATTATCAATTTTCTTAATAGTTTCGCTATTGAATTGAAATTCTTTTAAAACTGGTTGCTTCACTTATTTATTATTCACCATTTCCTGAATTATACATTAAATAAATTTACTTTTTTTTTGTTAAAAACAATACTTAATATATTTTATAATACTCCTTATAAAATTATAAATAACCATCTTATCTATATACCACCTTCCCCCTAAATACATCCCATCAAAGACATATTAATTTATGCCTCTCCGCCTCTATTCCATATCATCTCTATTCCCTAACTCTACTGCTCTACCTCCTCCTCACTCTGCAAGCTACTATACCCTTACTCTTAAACCCTCCTTCCCTTCAATCTACTAGCTCACTCAACTTCACTGTCTCTTTTCGATCATATTTCCAACACCCCCTTCCTTGGCACTTTCACCCTACATGTACTCTCTGCCCCTCCCTCAGATCCTCTGCTCTATCTCTTTCTCTACATCTTACACCAAACCTGTTGCCCCATCCCTTCATATTTCTCTTCCCTAATCCCACTGCTCTATCTGCTTCCCCTCAATCATCCTGCTCACCCCTTCCCAAAATCCTTCATCCCATCTACATAGTAGATGGGATGAAGGATTTAAAAAAAGAGATTCTACTTGCTCTCAACTACTATTCACTTTCACTCTGCCTCTGTTCTAAACTTTTCATTTCACTTTCTCCTTCATTTCACCCCTTCTCCTTCATTCCACCAGCTATTATATTATGTATAACCATTCATCCCTCTCCCATTCCCTTTACTAAATTTGGTTTTCTTGACTACTCTTCTTCTTTTTGCATCCTTCCGACCTTCGCTCATTTTGCAAGTGATGATATCCATCCCCTTATCTACGTACGCGGCATTCCACCTTCTTATCTGCTTCTGTCGATCAGTCTTCGCCCTTCCCCCACACGGAGAAAATAATACACTAACCATTACTACATGATACATGACTCAGTTATATGACGCCACTTCATTGTTCTTCGTGTGGAAAAAACAAACCAATACTGTCATTTTTCGGCAGTGATCATTCGTTTTTACCACACAAAAATATGCATTTTTTCCGGCCACATGAGTGAGTCGTGTATCATACAGCAATGGTTAGTGTACACCATTTCCTCCGAGCAAACCCTTCAATTGACTCATATCTCTTCAACCATTCTGTCCCTCTACTTCGCCAGCATCTCCTCAATCACTGTATCCTCCCCTCAACGCTCCTTTTTCCCAAGCCATAATTTTGTCTACTTTCGATGACTTAAGCTTTAGGTCTCTTATCCTCGATCGGCAATCCGTCGTGGACTCTATACACTTTGTCACGAGCACCTAACGCCTCACATGACAATCACCGAATGTATGATCCATATGATCAACGCATGTACTAGAGTAAGAAGATAAGATAAATAAAACAATCAATACCATCTACACTCTGTACATTAAAAAACCCATAAAAAATGTCCTACTCTCCTAGGGGGCCGGCATTCCGGCTAACTCTGTTCCTTCTTTTCCTCACTGAGACGAGCGGCATACCGATTCGCTCTCAATGGACGTTTCCACCATGAAAAACTAATTCCTCACCTCGTAACATCATTCCAAACTCCCTCACTCTTACCATACTACGATCACCACTTACACCAAACTACCTACCAACATTCAGCTATAGGATCATTTCATAATATTTAAGAAGAAAGTAAATACGCACGCGAAGCACGCGTTCGATCTTATAGACGTAAAATTAACACTAGAGTGAAAAGTAGCTACTTTACATACACCTGTGTCGTCATGGAATGTGTAAAGTAAATTCTTTAAATACAGTGACATCACTTTGCTTAAAAGAGCTACATTCTTTACACATTATTTAGAAAAACATAAAGAGCAACTTGTGAGGTGGATGTTGCAAAAAATAATATAATACATAAGGTAAATGCACCAGTAATCGTCACCTTAAGCAAAATGAAAGATTTCAAATGCTTATAATACAATGTTAAACACGATTCTGATTTTCGTAAATTATTGAAGTGATCAAAGTATAGTTTAAAAAATATAATTTGCTTTGCTTAACATAATATTTAATTAATTGTAATTTATATTGACGATTAAAATTCAAATAATACATATGCTTCAGTTATCGTCAGGTTAAAAAAATCTGCCCGCTTATGCGCGCACATTCTCATACACACGTCGCGCTCTGTGTTGCGCGCTTCGCGCGCTGGCACCTATTTTTTTTTTTTTAATTACTACAAAATGGAATGGAATGCAAACGAAAGCTAATTTACTTAAGGTTCTATCGACCTTAAGGAGCACATGCTCATCAAGGCACTCGCGCTTCGCGCTCGGCTCTGTTTATCAATATTTTTCATGATTAAAATAAAAACTACTCATCCTATTGAAAAATGGCCAAAATAGTACTTGTAGATCTTTTTAAGGCCAATAAAAATTTTCTCTGTTTCTCGCGTTATTTGGCTCAAAATTTGAATTTTAGATTTTTTAAGGAAATTCAAAAAGTTTTTATGCCTATCCTATAGTGTTCAAAAAGAAACATTTTTCATCTTTAGACTTTTTTTCATATAGTGCGTTGTTTGGCTTCTAATTCAAGTTTTATTTCATTTTTTTGGATTTACAAAATATTATAAGTCTTTCAATTTTTTTTTTTATCCAAAAAAGTCATTAAGAAAAATTGTTCGTCTTTTTGAGTACTACAAACATCCGTCATTAGAATTTTTAAATTAAAAAAAAATGTGGTTTCAAAAATTTTCAAAATGCTCCAACTTTTTAAATTTTTATCCAAAATGGCTGTCAAATTTTACACAAATCTAATACCTTCTCTGATCAGAATGTAAAAAGCTATTTTTTACATTCTCATTAGAGAGAATGTATTAGTTTTTACGAATGTGTCTGTCTGTTTGTCTGTAGATTCTTAGTTTGTGAGCACGATAACTTTCGAAAGAATTGACCGATTGGATTGTCCATTGGTATACTCTTTTAGTGTCCTAAAATGAAGGTCAAGTTGATTGGCCAGCCATTTTGGATAAAAATTTAAAAAACTGGAGCATTTTGAAAATTTATGAAACCACTTTTTTTTTTTAATTTAAAAATTCTAATGACGGATGTTCGTAGTACTCAAAAAGACGAACAATTTTTCTTAATGACTTTTTTGGATAAAAAAAAATTGAAAGACTTATCACATTTAGAAAATCCAAAAAAATGAAATAAAACTTGAATTAGAAGCCAAACAACGCATGATATGAAAACAAGTCTAAAGATGAAAAATGTTTCTTTTTGAACACTCTATAGGATGGGTATAATAACTTTTTGAATTTTCTTAAAAAATCGAAAATTCAAATTTTGAGCCAAATAACGCGAGATACAGAGAAAATGATAAGAAACATAATTATTGGCCTTAAAAAAATCTACAAGTTCCCCTTGAACCATTTTTCAACAGGATGAGTAGTTTTCGTTTTAATCATGAAAAATATTGTTAAACAAAGCCGAGCGCGAAGCGCGAGTGCCCTGATGAGCATGTGCTCCTTAAGGTCGATAGAACCTTAAGTAAATTAGCTTTCGTTTGCATTCCATTCCATTTTGTAGTAATTTAAAAACAAATAGGTGCAAACGTCGCGACGCTCGCAAGCGTCCCGAAGGGCGCAAGCGGTCCGTAGGGCGCAAGCGTCCCGAAAGGGGAGTAAGCGTCGCGAAGGGCACAAGCGTCTCGAAGGGCGCAAGCGCGCAACACGAAGCGCGAATCGCGACGTGTGTACGAGAATGTGCCCGCGTAAACGGGCAAATTTTTTCATATGGAGACAACAGGAATATTTATTTTATGGAAAATATTTCGCCATCTGACGATAATTAACGCAGTGACGATTACTGGTGCATTTACCTTACAGTATAATATACACAATGTACAAAAATACGGGAGGGACGTTATCGATACGTGAGATATTTTCAGCACTTGGGTTATTCTCCAATTCTGACATGATAAAAAAGCAATGAGGATAAATTTCAGAATGTTGGCAATCTGATACGGAAGTGAATGTAAGCTATGATTATCGGATGACATTACTGAAATTTTTCTGTTATCGAGTAATATTGAGGCTTCAGTTATTAATCGCGTAAGAAATAGGTCATTGGACGCGGTTTATCTTTCAGCGATTGTTTAAGTACCTTTTAGGTGAAATATATGTTAGAATTTAGCTACAAAAACCACGGAACACATCACGAAAAACGTTAAACGACATTCTCAAATTATTCTTGGCTCAAAATTACTTCAATACAAAATCGAAATATGTAACAATTAAATTATTATTATGTAAACGTAAATAAAGTAATAAATGTAAGGTGAACATTGTACATAAATATCTTCATTTATACAATTCTGTATAAACATAATTTTTAACAAACGAAGTTTGTCTTTGATTACCTAGATAAAATTTTAATGAATCCCAAGACCTCACTCTAGACATCGCTACATAATGTTGACCGTGATTGAAAACATCTCTTCGAATATCAATACTAATTTTGTCTAAAGTTTGTCCTTGAGATTTATTACTTGTTATTGCAAAAGCCAATCGAATTGCAAACTGACGTCTTTTAAAATTGAATTGAAATCTTTTTTTACAATACAAAGTAATATTCGGTTAAGAAATAGAATGTTATTTAGCTAACTTTATTATATTATTATTATTATTATTATTATTATTATTATTATTATTATTATTATTAAATAACTTTTTATTTTCTCTGAATTCTCTGACACCGTCCTGATTTCTCGATTATGAATTCTTGAAAGTTTTAAAATTCTGAATATAGCACCTACTTTTTCTAGGAAATTGCATCAGTCGATAAATAAAGAATCGTTCTTCTATCGTTTGGCGCAGCTGAATTTGCGTGAAGAAAAGAAGGGAAAAAGTGAAATACGAGAGTCTCTTACGGTCTTTGTCGATCCTGTTATACCGGTATCATTTTTAATTTCGCTTAACCTTAAGCTTATACTAAAGAATCGTCATCAAGAATTCTTTATTCCCAACTAATGCGCAAATCGTCAAATTATGAATAAAATAGCTTTCCGTAGACGCTATTTTAAATTAAAGATCACTTGAAATATTCAAACATTATTTTAAATTTCAGCAAAAATTTTCAAGCAAACCACAGAAACAATAAAAGTAATTTATTAAGAATCTAAGTTTCGCGTGGTTGCGTGTCACCTGGTATTTATATTATATATATATAAAAATACTTTAATGATATTCCTTCAAAAGCGCCTTTTAACTTCATAAGATATTTCATACCGAGCTTTTTTATAGAGACTTACTACGCATATATACCGTTAGTGATTAAGATTATATTCAAATGTTAGTAGGTAGTTTATTGACAAGAAGTATAAACACAAGTTTCTTATGTGTATATATGATTCAGCTACACGAATGTAAATACGGGGTGTATTTCCGAAAACGTGAAAACTCTGATTTTCTTTAGGCTCATGGTTATGGTTATGGTTTTATGCGTTTCTCTTCGTCAATATGCAAAATTTTTTTTAATATTTTAAAGAAAAGTTGTAGATCAGTGACATCTATTTTAATAAATTTTCCTTTAGGTACCATTATATCTAGAAGTGTGTAAAAAAAATTCTATCTGACTTCGATCCGACATTGGACGCATTTTAAGATTCGAAGTTCGGCCTTAGATTGTGAAAAATACAATACGTGACTGACAAAAAATATTTTAAGTTTTTAATTACATACTCATCAGAGAGAATGTAATTTTAGATTTGTCTAAAATTTGAAATCCCCCCCTCCCTCAGCCTGTTTTTGTCATATGTCTGTCTGTAGATTTTTAGTTTGTGGATACAATAACTTTCGAAAAAATGAAGGTCAAGATCGTTGGCCATCCATTTTGGATAAAAATTCAAAAAGTTGGAACATTTTGAAAATTTTTGAAACTACTTTTTTTTTATTTACAAATTCTATACGGATATTCATAGTAAACAAAAATTCGACCAATTTATCCTTATTACTTTCTTCGATACAAAAAATTGCTATGCAGACTTATAACATTTTGAAAATTCAAAAAAATAAATTAAAATTTAAATTTAAAGCTGTGACGCTCACTTTTTTAATTTAATAAATAAATTAAAGTCTCTGAAAGTGATGTACAAGGAACCCTAATAAAACAAATTCAAATAAAAGAAAACAAATAATCTAACAAAAAATTAAAGATACCAATAAAATTAAATATTATAGATAACTGAGCGCCAGTCCTTTCTTGGGACAGAATAATTAATTTAAGTAGAAAATACATAAAAAGAAATTACATAAATTTCAAAGATAGAGATAATGGCAACGATGAAGATAATTTATAATCTTCCACTCAGTTAATATTTCAGAAAATATATATAAAATAAATTAATGACAAAAGATAAATAAATTATTGGGGTTTACTATAAGAAAAACGGTTAGCTCAATTAATGAAGGTAGAGTGGGGGGGGGGGTACTAAAATTATAAAGCTCAAATCATATTTATAACAAATAAGTAACAATAATTTTTTAAACATAAAAAAAAATAATTATAAACATAAGTCTTGCATTTTGAATAATTTGTAACATCAATAAAAGCGTTTAAACAATTCTAAAAAAATTAAAAAATTACATTATTCAATTAATCAAAAGTTTACAATACATATATATATAGAAATGGGAAAATTTAGAATATTGATTGTAATGATTAGTAAGCAAGGGATGAACAATTTCTAATAATAAAAAGGGGATTAACAAGTTCATGAAAAGTATTATTTTTATAAAGTCGAATAAGTTATATGGTAAGCAAGGTATTTAAAGTAAAATAATAAAAGGGAATCAACAATTTCAAGGGATTATTCAAGGAATTAAAAAAAATAATTATATAGTAAATTAGGGACATGGTAAGCAAAATTTAGGGATTGAAATTCATATTTACAATAAGGTTAAAATAATATATATTAAGTTGATAAACAAAAGTCTCAAACATTTCAAATTTCAGGTATTTCGGCACTCCAGATTATTTATTAATATAATTTAAAGATACATAATTAAAATTGATAACATATTAAAATCAAATAAAATCAATCAAGAAATAATAAATTAATAAATACGATATAAATTCCAAAAAAAAATTATTTAGATTCGAATAATTTAGCCAAGGAGTAGATTCAAAATTGTATAAAGTATAAGATAAAAGCAATAAAATAATAATTCTGGCTAAACCATTTAAGGAAAATTGAATCCTACCTTTGGATTTCGAAGTACCATTGAAACAAATTCACAAATTGATTATTTAAAACTGCGTGCTTTCGCGTAGAGTTCACAAAATCAAAGAAGGAAGAATCGAGTTCTCACGCTGTCTTGTTAACTTGGGGAAATTACAAATTAGGGGAAGGGCTATTGCGCAATGGCCCAATTTCTGTAACTTCGTATGGTTGTGAGAAGGATAGCTGATGAGATTCGCTTCTAATTCGTCAATCTTATGTCCTTTCTTGTTCTTCTTCAGTAGTCCTTATCAGCCGCTGTTGAAAGACTGAGAGGTGTGCTTACGATTCCTTCATGTAGGAAGGAACGAGATGAAAGAACCTTTATGCTTTCCAGATATTAAAGTCCAATTGGAGAACAGGGAATAATTGATCCAAACCATAGGTGAACCTTTGGGATCCTTTGATGCTCCAGATAAACATAGAGAGAAACATATGGCATTAAAAGCCAGAAAACATCTATTCATAGACGAATATGATGAAAGGTAATAAAAATAATTGGGTTAAATTACCTATTCTTACGTAGAATTTGGTGGTAATCACCACGGTGACACCAATCCATCTGTCCATCATTGACAAAATTAATATCTTTGTCTTGGACATTAAGAGGGATGGTGGAGATAAAGATAACGATAAGAAGAGTCAAAGAACTATAGCGATGTCGAAAAATTTCTGAAAGTGGTATTGCGAATGACAAAACTGAGTCTGTGAATGGTATGGGTGGTTGGAACGTCCATAGCTCCCTATCTCGTACCACGAAGTTCAGAAATGTACATAATAAATAAAAAAAATAAAAATACAATCAATCCTACATAAAAGTATCTTGCTAAAATAATAAATTATAATAAAAGGATAAAAATAAATATAAAACAGATAAAATAATATAAAATGATAGGAGTGCCGAATTTTGACTGTAAACGAGAGCACTAGGGTTTACGTTTAACTGAAATTAAATTAAAATTGAGCTTTTTGTGAGTTGCATAAATCTAAAACATCACAACCCCCTGTCCTTAGGGAGGACCGAACAGGTCTCAAACCAGAAGGGGAGACAGTAATAATAAAAAAAATCTGCCCGCTTACGCTCTTCGCGACGCTTGCGCTCTTTGCGATGATTGCGCGCTTCGCGCGCTGGCACCTATTTTTTAAATTTAAATTACTACAAAATGAAATGAAATGCGAACGAAAACTAATTTACTTAAGGTTCTATCGACTTAAGGTTCTATTAAGGAGCACATTCTCATCAGGGCACTCGCGCTTCGCGCACGATATTTCATTTAATCCTCGCGTTCGGCTTTATTTAACAATATTTTTCATGATTAAAACGAAAACTACTCATCCTGTTGAAAAATGGTTTAAGGGGAACTTGTAGATTTTTCTAAGGCCAATAATTATGTTTCTTATCATTTTCTCTGTATCTCGCGTTATTTGGCTCAAAATTTGAATTTTCGATTTTTTAAGAAAATTCAAAAAGTTATTATACCCATCCTATAGAGTGTTCAAAAAGAAACATTTTTCATCTTTAGACTTGTTTTCATATCGTGCGTTGTTTGGCTTCTAATTCAAGTTTTATTTCATTTTTTTGGATTTTCTAAATGTGATAAGTCTTTCAATTTTTTTTTTATCCAAAAAAGTCATTAAGAAAAATTGTTCGTCTTTTTGAGTACTACGAACATCCGTCATTAGAATTTTTAAATTAAAAAAAAAAAGTGGTTTCATAAATTTTCAAAATGCTCCAGTTTTTTAAATTTTTATCCAAAATGGCTGGCCAACCAACTTGACCTTCATTTTAGGACACTAAAAGAGTATACCAATGGACAATCCAATCGGTCAATTCTTTCGAAAGTTATCGTGCTCACAAACTAAGAATCTACAGACACAGACAGACAGACGACAGACACATTCGTAAAAACATGTTTTTCGGGGTCAGGGGGTTCCAAAACGTGGACATTTGATGAAAAGTGGGGGGGGGGGGGGGCAAATTTTACACAAATCTAATACATTCTCTCTGATGAGAATGTAAAAATAGGTGCCAGCGCGCAAGCGCTCGTGTGTATGAAAATGTGCGCAACACGGAGCGCGACGTGTGCATGAGAATGTGGCCGCGTAAGCGGGCAGATTTTTACATTCTCATCAGAGAGAATGTATTAGATTTGTGTAAAATTTGACCGCCTCAGTTTTCATCAAATGTCCACGTTTTGGGACCCCCTGAACACGAAAAACATGTTTTTACGAATGTGTCTGTCGTCTGTCTGTCTGTGTCTGTAGATTTTAGATGTTAGCACGATAACTTTCGAAAGAATTGACCGATTGGATTGTCCTCTCTTTTAGTGTCCCAAAATGAAGGTCAAGTTCGTTGCCCAGCCATTTTGGATAAAAATGCAAAAAGTTGGAGCATTTTGAAAATTTTTGAAACCACTTTTTTTTAATTTAAAAATTCTAATGACGGATGTTCGTAGTACTCAAAAAGACGAACAATTTTTCTTAATGACTTTTTTGGATAAAAAAAAAATTGAAAGACTTATAACATTTCGAAAATCCAAAAAAATGAAATAAAACTTGAATTAGAATTCAAACAACGCACGATATGAAAACAAGTCTAAAGATGAAAAATGTTTCTTTTTGAACACTCTATAGGATGGGTATAATAACTTTTTGAATTTCCTTAAAAAATCGAAAATTCAAATTTTGAGTCAAATAACGCGAGATACAGAGAAAATGATAAGGAACATAATTATTGGCCTTAAAAAGATCAGTACTGTATATAAAGAGTAAGGAGAAAATTGGAGAAGACAGTCCTATAAATGAGGACGGGAGAAGGAAAAAAGAGGGGGAGGAGAGGCTTGAGAAGAGTTAATGAGTAAGGAGGAGGTTAGAGTGGATAGTGGTTTACAAGAGGGAAGAGGAGCTGGTGAGGAAAGTGTGGAGAGAGGAGGGGCTCATGAAGAGATAAAGAATAACGAGATTAACGAACCAGTTGATGGGGGAATAATAACATAGGACCACAAAAGGAACAAAAAAAAAAGTCCCCGAACCAAATTCATACCCTATACGTTTTTCAGCACGCTGATTCCAAATCCGGGGTCTGTGTAACCCCAGCACGTCGGGATCAAGATCATGTGAAGGTCAAAGGTATTTATTACAGCGGAATATAAAATTTGACCACGGATTCGAAAAGAGCGGAAAATTTGACGTTCAAGTACATAGTTTTGGATTTTTATTACATGATTCTTGATTCTTACCTTTGACCTTCACATGACCTTGATATGTAGGGTATATGTCATATAGGGTATAAATTTGGCTGGGGAATTCTTTTGTTCATTTTGTGGTCCTGTGTAATGAAGGTGAGGATAATATAATGAAAAAAAAAAAGATGGATAATAAATAAGGAAGGGGCAACGTGTGCGAATAGGGGTTAATGAGCTCAGTCTGCAGGGTAAATGTAGAGGAAATGGTGAACGGCGAGGGGCTTGATAAGATATAAAGAGTCGGGAGCAAGTTCGAGAAGACAGTAGTATAGTTGAGGATGATATGACGAAAGAGGAGAGGCAATGGAACGAGGCATACATAAAAGTGGGAGGAGGGTGTATAGGTGGGGAGATGGAAGAGCGTAAGAAAGGGAATGATATAGGAAAAGTGTTCTATATTTTCTTCGTTTCTCAAACTGACTTTATATTAAAGATTTTTGTTTTCAATAACGTTGTCAATTTAATAATAGACTCACCGATGGCGCTGCACTTCTATGAGAGCCAGTCCTTGGGGGCAGAAGTGAGACACTTTTCAAATTGACTGAAAGGGGTCTCTGACTTTCTCTTCTAGCGGGTGGCGGCGGCGGTGGATGAGACAAAGGTCTACCACCATTTCTCTGATGCTGGGACTGATAGTGAGCCCAGGATTGACGCGATAAATAGCCGACGTATCCGCCAGAAATAAACTGTGCTGAGCCATTCAAGTGAGACGGTGCCATCACGGCCGTTTGCTGCGGCTGCCCTCCGGTTCGCATTTTGACTTTGCCGATTTTTTCTCTTCAACTATTAGATCTAGATTCCACCAATTCTTCCACTTGCACTCATTTCCTTTCACTTGCTAGTTCACAAGTATTATATGGTTTCTGGTGTTTCTTTCCTCAGGCGGAATTGCCACAAACAAATTGCAATCGTCACTTATTATTTAACGACATGAGGTCAAAGTGGAGCCACAGATCTACGCACATTGTTTTACACTTGACATCGTAGTTGATTTCAATTTTTATTTGCGTATTCGTTTGAAGATTTCTAAAGTGAACAAACCGATTTTTTAAGAAACTACTAGATAAAGGTCTGAAAAAATCTCCCTAGTGCAGGCTGGATCATGATTAAATATTTATGTTTTGATGAAAGACGTTAAATAAAGGAACATTCCTTTCGTAAGTCGTTCGATCATTAATAATCGATAAGACTGGGATATGTCGCCATTGGGATTTTTGAATTCTCAATTCCCTCTCTTTTTCTTCCATGCACGCGCTGCTTATCGGCGAATATTGTCAAACTAATCTGAGTGGGGATGAGAATTCATACAAGAAACGAAAAAAATCCAAGTTTACTGGAAAATTACGCACTGGCTTAACATTTATCTGATGAGAACGAAGTGATAAGCAATTATAAAAGATTTGATTTAAAGTGGACCTTCAAACTAATATACAGCATAATACTCTTTAAGTCTGATGATTCAACTTTACAAGTTGTTTAGATTCGCAGTTGAAATTCAGAAATGTAGCTTCCGAATTAATTGCAGAAGAAAATTAACAATTTATTAGTTAACTAGCAAATAAAATATTTCTTTGTTTTGAAACTTTATTCGCGAATTTGAAGGTATGTTTATACAGTTGACTCCCGTTAATTGAACATTTCATTTTTTTCATGTGTACGTGTTTTGTTGTCTTTCTCATCAAATGGATTTAAACTATGTTTGACAAATTATTTAAGACAACAAAGTGTAATATTTAAATAACAAATAATAACATATATTAACAATTACTGTTGTTACAAGCATTTTCTCAACAAATATTAAGTTTTTATTTTTTCACGTGTATATGTAATATCCATCTAATAATAGTTTACTGCAAAAATGCGCAATTGAATGTTAAATGTTGTTATTGACAACTACAATATCACAGTATCTAATGTATTTATTACATTTTATTTATATCAATAAATATAAATGGTGTGCAAGAAGATATGCTTATAACAATAGTAATTGTCTGAAAGATGTTTTAGTTGAAAACATAATTTTTTCTAAGTGAAAGTGACTTATTTTATAAATTTATTTATAATTTTTGTTATTAATAATAAGAAATATTTTATGGTTACAATTTTTTATTTTAAATAATTTGTTTCAAAAATATTTTAAATCAATTTGATAAGAAAGACAACATTTACCCATGAAAAAAGTGAAAAAACTTAAGATTTGTTTAGAAAATGTTAATAACGACAGTATTAATTAACATATTAACATTATTTGTTATTGAAAAAAAAAAAATTCTGAAGGTAAGTAACGACAGTAGTCCACGTGAAATTGTAGAAAAAATCTCGGGTCTCCGAGACCCAAAATGAACTTTAAAAATTAACATTGCGAGAATTTTAGGCTTTTAGTTTAAAGTTTAAAATTGAAAATTCAGAATTTCAACTATTCTAGATACTGTACAATTCCATGATTTTGTAAATTATAAATTATTTAAAGACGATAACAGGAGGATTTTAAAGGCGGTTTCAATGAAATTTTATAGGTTTTTAAGAAAGTACAAAAGTCTGCACTATGTGTTATAAGATTTCTAAAATTTCGAGAGATTTTATAAGTTTTTGAAGATATTTTTGAAGAATTTTCAAGAACCTATAATGATTTTTTAAAATATTTTTCCAAGGGGTTGACAACTCGACCAGCAAGCGGGTTTAATCACTGTGTCTTCAGATATTTCTGAAAAAATTTCAAATATTTCTGGGGAATTTAAGATATTTCAGTGCAAGTATATAGCTCATTTCACAAATTGTTAATTCGTCGATTTACAAAAAATAAAAATAAATAAATAATTAAATAAATAAAAGTTGGAGATGAAAGTCATCTGTTTTCATATTTTCTGTCATTTTCCAAAGTTTAGTGAGAAAAATATTTATTATTAACACAAAGTTATGAAAACGTATTTCAAAAGATTTGACAGAATTTGAAAAACTGATATGACTTCTTAAGAAATTACAACGAGTTTCATGATATTTTCTATACAATTTCAAATGTCCTAATAATAGATAACTCTCATTTTCGGTTACACTTGTGAAACGCGGCCTTTGTCATGAAGAGCAGTGAAAACATGGGAAATGAGAATCGTGAGTACAAAAGAAGGATAGATTACGTCTTTTATCGTTTCGAGAGTTGAATAATACTTTTTTAGTCAATTTATTATTTCCTCTAGTAGAAAACAAGTACGGTTGTACACAAACTGTTGTTATTTCAATTAGGAGAAAAGTTGTAACCCTAAAATATAAATTAGGAAGCAGAAACTGTTGAAGGACATATCCTACTTATTTAATATCTACTTTACTGCTATATTTTGTACATCAACATAAATTTACTAAAAGATCCTTAATATTCTCTGAAATTTTTTGAAACTCGTAAAAACATCTTTAAATTCCCTAAAAGTCCACTACAATAATTAAAATCTTATAAAATCTCATAAATTCTTTAAAATCTAGTAAAACTCCATGAAATTCTTTACAATTCACAAAATATTTTTAAAATAATAAAAATTTCATGAAATGATGAACATTCAAATTCCTTAAAATCAACATTTCTTTAAATTCTTAAAAGCTCACGCAACAAAAAAGTGTAGCTGTAACATGGAAGTTAATTCCTGTGGCAGCAAAACGTTTTGCTGAAGACGAACGAGGAAAAGTGGAACATTCACTCTTAACAGCTAAAGTGAATATCTTTGACCACTTTAAATGTTCTGGCGATAGGGTTTTGTCTAAAGAAACATTAAGGTAAGCTAGGACAAAAATATTACAATTCAATTTAGTGAAAATAATCATTTCTCTGATTTAGCAATTGTGCCAAAAGTGCTCCTTCACTTAAACAGTTTATATAATTTAACCAAACTATTTATATAATTTAGATATACAGATTATTTAAACCAGAATAATTCTAAATTCACTCGGCAATGCAGTGAAATTGTTTTCCGTACTTTTTAAATCCTTTAACATTACAGGAAATCTTTTAATTATTATACAAATCACTTGCAATCCCTTTAAATTCCTAGAAACGTGTTAAAATCCTTTAAAATTATTGATAAATTATTGACAAATTTAATCAATTCATCTACAAAAAAATCCACACACACACACACAATTCATTAGAACGTTGTGAATTAGACATTAATCAACTTAGGAAAGTTTAATTAAACTATTTTTCAAATATTGAAAGATTTTATTAGGTTTAAAGGACTTTAAAGTTTGTCAGATAATTTTATTGATTTCTCTAATTTTTAAAAGATTTTATATAATTTTGAAGGATTTCATAGAGTTTGATAAGATTTCTAAAGATTTTAAGAGATTTTAAATGTTAAGAAATTCCAAGAGGTTTTTGATAATTTTAACTTGAATTTCAAGTCATTTATGATTTTAATAGTTTTTGTGAATTTTTAAGGGATTTCAAGAGGTTTTTAGGAGTTTTAAGAAATCTTAGCGAATCTTAAGGTATTTCGAAGGTTTTCCTGAAATTTTTTTGCGCCATTTATTTGTTTTTCTTCTTTCAATTTCAAGTCATTCAAAAGACAATCGCATTCTGGGGATTCTTAAGGGCATGTGATACTATACCATAAGAGCAAATTAGTTATACCAATTAAACATTCATAATAATAAATATTTTTAGTAAATAAGAGTCAATAAACCTTCCCTTCATATAAACGAAGGTTTATTGACTCTTATCAGCTAAAAATATTTATTATTATTAATGTATAATTGGTATAACTAATTTGCTTTTATGGTAAAGTATCACATGCCCTTAAAGAGAATTTTTCACGTTTTGAAATGCGCTGTTTTTTATTGAGTTTGTGCAGTGTTCCATAAGGGGTGGTTTTTAGAACTGCTCACGATAGTTCTCACCCCCTCTATTATTTTGGGGATTATTAAAGAATTTTTTCGACGTTTCAAAATCCGTTGTTTTTTTATTGAGTTTTTGGGCTTTAAGCTACTTTAGTGTTGTTCAGAGAGTCTTTTATCACTAGGGGTGGTTTTCCACACCCGTAATTAAAAAGTTTGGGATTTTTTGGTATAGAATGTGTTTTTGAGTGACCACAAACTATTCTCAGTGGAAGAAAGGAAAAAAAATTATTTTTTTGATCGTTCATTTGAACGTTCAGAACTATTCAGTCATCGACTACAAAGCTTCCTTTATGAGAAAGCAAAATTGAGTAACTTTTATTTAATGAAAATCTTGACAGTAATGCAACAATCAATTTGAGAAAATTAATTCAGTCCAGAGCTAATATTTTAAACTGAAAGAATATTTCCAAGATGAATTTAAAAATCCTGTGTCACGTAATTTACCTTTAGCCAGCATTCAATTTCCTAGCAGATGCTAATTGTGAGGTAATTGCTAATCGTAACACGTAGGCGGATATGAAAGAATTACTTTATTAGGCTACATATCATGAAAGTAACTTCGGTATGGAGTTTAACAACGTAACATGTAAGGTGAGCGTGATGTATCAGCGTACAATAAATAAAAAGTTTCAGTCGCAAAAAAAATTAGTATCTCTCTAATAATTTTCTTAAGGGCATGTGATACTCAGCAGACAGTTGCCCATAATTTTTTTTCCATCAATTTTCAACACTGTTTTCCTGAAATTATTGGAAATACACTCGAGTCTCTCATATGTCAAGAAATTCTTGATCTCTATAGTCACATCAATATTGCGCATACGCATTGCGTATAATATAATATTTTTTAGCATTTTAAATTGCGCGCTAATAGCAACCAATCAGATGCCAAACGCAAAGCATGAGCAGTAGTTATCAGTGAAATTTGAGAAACACGCACTTGACATTTGAGAGAAACATGACTTGATTTTTGGTAGAACTTGAAATTTTGGAAGTTGACATTTGAGAGACTCGAGTGTAGGTAATAATGAACAGGGAAATTTACGTCTTTACACAATAACTTTTATTCAAAATTAAACTTGTTCACATGGTACGTATCAAATGCCGCCTTTAATTCCTTAGCCAATAGAATAAAAACTATAATAACTTTTTCTTAGAAATTTTAATTTCTTAAAATTTACTTGCTAGGGTCAAATTAAAAAAAAAAAGTTTTATCTATTTTTCGAAAGGCTTTGAAATTGAAAGTTTAGACGGTGTTATTAAAAAGAAATAGAGTTACGATATCTGCAAAACAAGTTCCTTGTACAAGTCTCAGAAAAACTTGTCCCTGATATGAAGAAAATAGTACTTTCGCCAGTCATCGCTCTGCCTTACATGATAAGTAACTCTACAATAACTAAATTCCACATTTTTAAGGGTCCTTTATAAATAAAGTTTTTAGAAAAATATTTTAAAATATTATCGATTAGTTTAAGTAAAGATTACAGAAAAATATTTTTTAGCAAGTAAAAATCTCGTAAAAATCTCTCTGTCATAAATTTTTTCAAACTTTTCTTTTACATTTTATTTTTTAATACGCTATTAAAATAATTTTATATCTAATTTTCCCATAAAATTGATTAAAATGTGAAAATAATTATTAAATCATTATTTTACAAGAAATTAAAATACACTTAAATTGTGAATCAGAAAAAATCGTAAAATGAAATAAATATAAATAAATGAAAAACAATTTTAAAAAGTCGAAAAAAAATACGACACTCAAATTTGAACCCGCAAAATTCTGACTGATAAGATCAGATCTGTGTAGCTTTTACCTAGTTGAAAGTAATTTCTTTTTCGCAGATAGATTTCACACTGAAATCCGGATAGAAACGACACTCTGTTCTTCTTTTTGTTTTTTTTTTTTTTTGTGAAAGCGCTATTATCAGAGGGTGCAATTTGAAAAATGTCGGATTTATATAACGCGACAGTCTCTTGGTGTCTCCCTTTCTACTGGTTAGTGAAAGTAAACTCCTAATTACAGGTGAGCTGATTCGCTGGCTACAGACTTATGAATATACAAATATAGAGTGTAGAGTAAAGCAGCCGAATTAAACTAGTTTTCGAGTGACGTTTTTAAAAATTTCCGTCATGGATCACCAATCACATGAATACTCACAATTAACCACGTGCGCAACACGAAAAACAAATTCCCGTTCCCAGGCATTTTTCTTCTTTGAGTTCAACTTTCTCGGTTACTGCAGAATTTTAAAAGAAAAAAAAATTTTTTTTAATGTTTCCAAACTACTTTTATTCTTGGGTCTTAGATTTTTGGTATTTTTGGTTTTGGACCTAACAGATTAGATACTTTTTGGGTTTACATTTTGTAGGACTTACTTTTTTTATGAGACTCATGTTTTATCTTATATGTACTGATAAAGTTTACGGTTTTGGGACTCACATAACTAAATTTAATTTTGTGGGGGGTTTATATTTTAGACCTTAAATGTTAATGTACTTTCTATTTTGGGGGGTATATTTGGACATCAAATGTTTGAACTTATATTGCGGCTTTCACTGCTTTTACATTTTTTGGGACTTATTTTTTGACGATTTATAAGTAAGTGTTGTGGTTTTGAAACTTATATTTTTGGACTTTTTTTTGGGCTTTATGATTTGGATATTTTTGGGTTTTACATTTTTGATGAATTACATTTTTAGACGACCAAAAAACTTAAAAAAATTTCTTTTCTTTTATTCTACCCATTATATGGAAAAGAATAAAATTTGAACTGTCATTAGTCTGACTGCAGTGTTGTTAGTCTTGTTACTAACCGTGAATTTGAATCTTTTAAACTGCATGCCCTCTTTTCCATTCTATTTTTCTTGCTTTCCCTTTGTTTATCTCTACAGTCGCAGTTATTAGCATTCATCGCTTATATTCCGTAATTTGCTTATTGTTAAACTTTTTACACAAGAAAACTTTTTAGCCGTCTTTCTTAAAGCCTTGTTATTTTTTAACACGATATTTTTATTTCGATTTAATATTTCAGGGAGTTGTAATTTTGGAACTTACTTTGTTTCGTCTTATTTTCATCCTTAACTGCTTTGACTAGTAATAAATAAACTATCAGTCATCGAATCAAAATATATGTCAAACAAAACTTGTGTACATAATAGCCTCTACCTGACTCTGTATGAAATATGCCAAGATTTTCATAAATGTAAGAAACATGACCTTTTTTACATAAGAAAAAGTTGCGATCTCTACCTGATTTATTTAGAATCAGGAAATGATTTTGCAGAGGAAATTAATCACGTTTCCGGTGCGACCTGATAATTACAAAACTCACTTTAGGGGCCTCCGGAGTACTTATTTGTCCGTTCGCATTTTCTTGTCTACGACGCCTGCAGGCTGCGGCACCAGCCATTTTATGCTCTACATAATCCAGCCATCACACCGGGAAAAAGATACTTCCACTATGTCAAAAAAATCAATTTTACATTTCACACAAGCTGTCACCAATGTAAAAAAAAACCTTTTTTTTGGGGGGGGAGCTTTGACTGTCGAGTCAATGCTGCTATAAATAGTGTCGGCACATATGGAGCACAATATATTCAAGATACACTGTGAAAACTGCACTGTTATTTAACGTTCCTGAACGGTGATTGCCACTTTCAGAAGATAGACAGACGTAATATGTATAGCCATACGGAATCGACTGATCGATTGAATTGATCCTATGGATCAGACAGTCAGTTACTGCCCACGGTTGGACGCGAACTAACAATCTAACATGCGATATATTGCGGTCTAGCAGCGTGAAGAAAGGTGCAGGAGTCAGGGATCCGGGAGGAGGGAAGGGGTAGTGTACGGGGACTGAGGTCATAGAAGGGGGGAGGAACCGAAAGTTGTACCCTGTAACAACCTAAACACCAAGTGTAATGGTCCCATGAGAAATTAGTGTACGGTATTGGGACCTAATCTGTCTTTCCGATAGTGCTGCCGCCACCGAAAATGGCGGCGACCCTGGCAAAAATAAGCCCAGCTGGAAGTAGAAAGACACAAATCCTATCCCTTTCTATCCATAAGATAAAAAGGGATAAAGATTGTTTATCCACTTCTACCTTTCGCCTATAACCGCCTATTTCTTTCTATTTCCATATTAATCCACATCCACGCCTATCTCTTTCAATATCTACTTCTCCACCATTTTCAATCTATTGACTATCCCCGTCTATCTCTTTATATCTCCTTGTTACTCAAAATCGCTTTTATATCTTTTTATCCTTACTTCTTTATTCTTTCCTATCTCCCGCCTATTCTTGTCTATCTCTTTATGTTTCTCTATCAAAATCAATTCGTTTCTACCTCTTTCAATCCCTACTTCTCTATTTCTTTCCATCTCATACTTATTTTCGTCTATACTTACCTCAACGAAGTAGGCGAGCAGCAGATCGGTCGAGAACCGTGATCGTCTATTAACACTCAACTCAAGTACGATTGAACATTTTTAATCGTATCTCGGATAGCCATGAAGATTTTTTTAATTTTCTTGGCTTAAACTAAAGATAAGATTTCAGACTCTATGTCCTATAATTTTAAGCTTTTTGAAAAAATTTTCCTAGGTCATGCTAAAAGCTGAAGTTGAGGTAAAAAATCTGAGCAAATTACGTGCTGTATTATTTTCAGAAGGTCCAAAAAATATTTTTGAGTACCACTGGACGTGCAATTTCATAAGCTTTCCAATTTTTTTTTTTTGTTTTTAAGAATGTTCTATCTCCTTTTTTCACCGAGATATCGTAGTTCGAAGTTAGCAGTGATTTTCATTAGCGCTCACGTGAGTCGTATACACAATTTCCGACGGTAGTGAATGTCCCTTATTTTAATGGGCCTTTTTTGTGGATCTTATATTTTGGGACTTGTTATTTAATTTGAATAATTTCTTTGCATTTTTTACACACTTAAATAAAGAAATTCTGATCACTTACTTTACTGTAAATCATTTTTCGATGTTTGGTAAAGGAGTCGTTTCTTACCTATAAGAAAAAAAAAGTTTGTTACATACAGTATCAACCACATTGACAGTCTAAGTTTAAAGTGATTTATATGATTTCCTTTGTCTCTCATCTAAATGGTGCACCAAATATTATTTACATTTTGAATTATTTTTTATAGCTATATCAGTGAAAAAAAAAGTCAAGCAACATTTGCTTGCAACTGTCAGGTAGGAATAGCCTTATAGTGTACAATAAGCATTACGGTAGTTCCTGCTTAACTATTGGTTGCTTTTGCCATACACACGTTTATATTGTTCATGTTTGATGTGTCAAAAATGTGTAATCGCGCTTTTAGGCTTAGTGTTTTTTGGTTGAACCCCGTTAAGAATGTTTTCTTTTTCATTAAGAGTGTTCAAAAAGTAATTATAAATTAGAAACGTGGGATTTACAAGCTTTTCTTCAACACATGTACAAAAATCACACGTCTTCTTACCTGTAAAGTGGGCTGCTGTTTTCAGACCGATGAACAAAACAGGGGAAAAAAAATCTAATAACAGGGTAAAAAAACTCGTCATAGGTAAAAAAAAGATTCAGAACAGGGCAAAAAAGACTTTTTTCCCTCTTCTGAGTCTTTTTTGCCCTGTTCTGAATCTTTTTTTTACCTATGACGAGTTTTTTTTTTACTCTGTTATTAGATTTTTTCCCTGTTATGTTCATCGGTCTGAAAACAGCAATCGTCCAGCCTGCTTTACACGTTAGAAAACTTGCGTTTTTTCGACATTTATTGAAGAACAGAACATATGCATTACAGGAGGGAGGCATTTTTGTCTCGCGCGACAAAAAACGCCTGCTTCCCTCCCTTGGTGCATATTATACTATTATTAATAAATTTGATAGATTTTTCCAATCTATCAATAAAGGCTTGTAGATTCCACGTTACTTTACTTTACTTCCTTTCAGTAAGTAAACCCTATAGTCCGGCAATGCTATGTAAATTTTTGGTACTTCCATTCTCACCTATATTCTTATGAACCTTATTAAACAAATCTTTTCAAATATACATATTTTGTAAGAATAACTTCGCCTATTGTTATATGTGCTATATGGTCATTACTTTTTTGGTTTTTCTGCATTCCTTCCACCTGATATGCAGAATATAATCTCTCCGAATGACTGGTAACTGATTAGAAATGTTTATACGATCAATATCATGGTTCTATGGTTTTAATCTTTACGCTCTTACGGATAACATAACGGTAGATTTTCAACCAATGAGGTCGGATGGGAAAACACTAACCTTATTCGCTTTTATTCAAAGATCGAGTAGATGACTAATTATTATACAAAAATTACCTTGAAACAGATGTGAAAAAATTCTTTTCGACATATAGTCGCAGAATATCTGGATTATTTAATAATTATTTCATTTTCTCTTAGTCCAGACAAATGAAAGCGAAGGAAGTGCCGATTTTGTTTTTATTAAAATTCTTTGAAGGGATGTCAAAATTAAAAATAAATAAATAAATAAATAAATTGACAAAAGTATAAATAGAATAAAAAAAAAGGATAAAGTAGAAAAAAAAACGATTATTTGATTAAAAAAACCCGGTGTCTAGAAGATCGGTTTCCCGGTCTGCGAGACACCGGGTGTCCAAAAGGAGCTAACAATCATTTTCATTTTTTTATAGGAGGTAATAAAAACGATCGTATTTTAAAATTTTGATACTTTAAGGGCATGTGATACTTTACCATAAAAGCAAATTAGTTATACCAATTATACATTCATAATAATAAATAAGAATAAGAGTGAATAAGAGTCAATAAATCTTCGTCTATATGAAGCGATTTTCTTATTTATTATTATGAATGTATAATTGATATAACTAATTTGCTCTTATGGTAAAGTATCACATGCCCTTAAATGATAACAATCAATTTTATGTTAGTTGGACACCCACCCGTGTACACAGTTTCGAAAAATTTCAGTTCATTAGCTACAAAATTATAAATTTTATGACAGATTTCGAGGATCGGGAGGCTATACCCAGGGGTACCTGGCGGCCAAAAGGGGCTAACCAACATATTCAGTTTCATAGTCTTTATCACTTCGATGCTGCTCGCGGCGCGCTTTTCACGCGATCGCATTTTTATATTCTCATCAGAGAGAATGTATTATATTTGTGTAAAATTTGACCCCCTCATTTTTTGTTAAATCTTCACGTTTTCTGACCCCCTGAAACCGAAAAACATGGTTTTATCAATGAGTCCATCTGTCTCTGTGTGTGTATGTAGATTTTTATCTTTCGTTCACAATTACTTTCGAAGGAATTAACCGATTAGATTGACCGTTGGTATACTCATTCAGTGTCTTAAAATGAAGGCCGAGTTCGTTGACCAGCCATTTTTGATGAAAATTAAAAAAGTTAGAGCATCTTGAAAATTAAAAAGAAAAAATTAGTTTAAAGCCAAATAACGTATGATATGAAAAAGAGTCAAAGGATGAAAAAGATATATTTTTGAACTCCCTACACGACCCACATAACAATTTTTTTTTAATTTTCTTGAAAAATCGAAAATTCAAATTTTGAGCCAAATAACTGTTGATATAGAGAAAATTATCAGAACATAATTATTGGTCTTTAAAAGATCTACAAATTCTCCCTTGAATATTTTTTTAATAATTCATTTTCTAACTTATGAATGTCTATGATGAGAATGTGTTCCTTAAGGTCGATAGAACCTTAAGAAATTTAAATAAAAATATATAAACGAATGAAAGCGCGCATATTGTGATGAGAATTTGTGCTCACAATGGCATTCCTAGTTTCATACAATTTTTATATTGGAAGGATAAAATTTTTACCAAAATGTTCGGAAAACTGCTGAACAACCTACAAACATGCATGGAACAAAAAGTAGGTAAAGAATATACAGTAGAACCTCTTTAAGAGATCCATCACGGACGGTTGGAAGTAAGAATTCCGAGAAATAGGGGACCCCCAGTCCTGAACTTCGAGGTCGGAAATTGCGCGTGTGTGCAAAATATGTGTTTGGGTACGTAACCTCTATAGGAAAGCCCGCGAGCGGCAACGATGAAAAAGCCGAATAAGCAGCGTCCTTTCGATTCCATACAAAATAAATTACATATAAAAGTGGACAAAAATACAATATATACATATTGTATTTAAATTTAAACTGAAATTATAATTTTGTTTTCTTAAAACTTTTCGTAAAGTTTTATTTTTATAAATCTTTTAAGAAAACCTTTATATGTGTCTAACACATTTCCAGCTGACCCACAATTTTGACCTTTCTCTCAATACGCCACAATTCAGTAAATTATATATACCAGGTTATAAGCTTAAATCCGCTGTTTGTTCAGAGATAGCTGTAGTGAACATATTTAGCTACAATAGAAACGTCATGCTTTTTTTTTGTGTGAGTTCGACACCTGTCTACATAAATCAGTGCACATAGTCAGTTTTTTTATACAACAACATAAATTTTTCCTTGAGTAATCATGTCTAGCTTTATGCCAGAAAAGGAGCGTTTGCGGGAAGCTCTACTTTTTTGCTTCAATTTGAAGAAATCGACTTCCAAATCACATCGAATGCTTGTGGAGGCCTATGGTGACAGTGCTTTATCGGAAACGACTTGCAGAGACTGGTTTCGTCGGTTCAAAGACGGTCATTTTGACTTGAGTGACAAGAAGCGTGAAAATCGACCCAAAAAAGTTGAGGACCATGAATTACAGACTCTTTTGGATGAGGACGATACAAACACAAAAAATGCTTGCCGAACAGTTAGGTGTTACTCAACCGGCCATTTCCATGCGTTTACATGCCATGGGAAAGATCCAAAAAATGGGAAAATGGATACCTCATGAACTGAACGATAGGCAGATGGAGCGACGCCAAAACACATGTGAAATTTTGCTTGCTAGACACAAAAGAAAGTCGTTTCTGCATCGTGTGGTGACTGGAGACGAAAAGTGGATTTATTTTGAGAATCCGAAACGAAGAAAATCGTGGGTCGATCCCGGACAACCATCAACTTCTTTCTCAAAACCTAATCGCTTTGGACGCAAGACGATGCTGTGCGTTTGGTGGAATCAGCAGGGTGTCGTCTACTATGAGCTATTAAAACCTGATGAAAC
>UCOH01007065.1:0-16904 GCA_900474275.1 Synergus japonicus
TTAATTTGATTTTCGTCTTTTAACTTCAAATCCTTCAAAAGCCAATCAGGTTTGCTACAACTGAAATTTCGACGTTAAAAAAATGATCGACAGTTCCGATGCAATAAACAGAGAAATGCAATCGGAAATGAGATGGGGGAGGAGTTCGCACTCAGTGAGGTTTAACCCAGTCAGAAAAATATTGGTTTAAAGACTCAGGTCGTCAAGGGGCGAATTTAGGGGAGCCAAAGCTTTAAATAACAGCAGAGTCGTTGAACCGCCACAAGACCAGTAAAAAGCAAGCAGCCGGACAAATAAATCTGAACGGGAGGTGGAGTGTGGAATTTAATTCCTCAACGATTCATGTTACTTCGATAATTTCAGATAATTACATATTCCCACAATGTTAGAAAAGAGTTGTAAAGGTACCTGTAAATCTAGCCATTCTATTTTCCCCTATTCAATCAATAAAACAGCCTCAATCGCTATAATTAACCTTGTGCCAGTTCTACAATTTTTAAATACTATTCATTTTCTTATACTATTCATGTGGAAAAGATTGTATCTTTTGCTACTGTGGATTTATTCACGCTAACAAAATGATCCAGACTTCTGACCCCTCAAAATGTACTCAACAAAATGACGATGCATCTTCTTTAGATGAGAGCGGCATCACATGAGTCATTTGCTTGGGAAAAAGGAGTAGAGGAAAAACAAGAAAGCGGGAAGTCAGTGATCTCTCGAGGTAATCCTTCCTTCGCGAACTTGCTACTTCAAGACACAATTTTTTGCAATAAATTTTAATAACCGTGTAAAAAGTCTGGATGATTTTTTCGCAAATGAGCTCAGCGTATTTCTTTGTTCAAGTTCTCATGCCGAGAAGGAAAGAAGTTGATTGAATTTTGAATGAAACCTAATTCAAGGATACAAACACAAAAAAAATATCGTGTAGCTATACAATAACCATTTCTCAAGCCTAGTTCATTAGTTCTTCACTTTATACTCGAATAGAAAAAATAACTAATTTCCCATTCAGAAGAGTAACTCATTTCAAATATGAATCATCTCTCTTTAACATTTTTGCTTGCGTTTCTGTTTACTTTGAACGCAAGCCTGTTTTTCAATTAGATGCATCAAACTCATAAAATTCAAAACAAGCGGAAGCGAGTGCCAAAGTCAACTTTATTATAGAAGGCAGGGTTTAAAAATCAAATCGCATGTGAATCGCAGCCGGGGAATTATGCAAATTTAGTTTAGCAAAGTGGAGCGGCGCTCAAGCGGAGAGGCGACAAGGGAGTGTTCAGTAAACAAGCTGCAAAAAGCTAACTTTTATTATCATTATCCCTTCCTATCGCCACAGGATACTACTTACTCGGATCTCTATCTCTCCAGTTTGTACTACGATCTTTTTCATTCTATTTTTTTCATTTTATATTTCTACTCAGAGAGAATGAATCTTAGGGGTTGTATCGTGCCCCGGTGCACCAAAAGCTGACATGCGCGCATCATAAACAAGCTTTTAAGGGATTGGGAAGGAAGAGAGGGATATACGACACAATGGACACATTTTTACGGATTAGACTCTCATTGTGTCGCTGGTCGTTGGGGATTTTACAAGCAACTGAAGAATTAAGCCATTATTTCAAATCGCTAATAGAGCGGATCATACTCCGCTTAAATTACAGAAAAAAAATTGTCAGCTGCCTTTTGGATTGAGAAGCACTGCCACAAGATGTGTAAAAAAGATGTGTAGAAAATTATACGGTCTACAGTTTCCTGAAGATTATTAGTACTCGATTTGTTCTGGGGAAATTTATTACAGTGAAAGATAGGTTGAAAAAATTATTAGAATAAAAAAAAACATTAGCATACATTGTTTTTGCAAACCTGATTGGCTTCTAAATGACTTGAAATTGTAACAAGGAAAAGAAAATAATAACGCACATGTTGATTTGCTTGCTGGTCTCTTAAAATTTTACAAAAAACTTCAAAATTCGTTAAAATTGGTGACAATTCTTAGAAATCCTTAAAAAGTCTACAAAATTTTTTTAAAATCAGAAAAATATCTTGAAATTTCTTAAAATTATTAGAAATCTCATAAAAAAACTTCTAAATTCTTTTAGAATGCCTTAAAATTCCTTAAGATTTCATGAAATCCTTAAAAATCCACAAAATCTTTTACAAATCAGAAAAAATCTCTTGAAATTCCTAAAAATTTGACAATAACTTTCAAAAATTTTTTAAACTCTACGCAATCTTTCGAGTCATAAAGATCGTTTGAAATCCCTCAGTAAAATTACCTGACAAACTTTAAAATGCTTCCAAATTCATGCAGTATTTTAAAAGATAAAAACATCTCCTGAAATTCGTTAAAATTCGTGAAAATCTCTTAAAATTTGCAGACATTTTTGGAAATTCCTTAAAATTCTATGATAATATTCCATTTATATCCTTTAATATTTCACAAAATCTTTTATAAATCATAAAAATCCTTTAAATTGTCTTAAAATCATTCAAAAATCGTTAAAATTCCACTAAATATTCTAAAATACCTTAAAATTCTACAAAAATTATTTAGAAATTTTAAAATTCTTTTGAATTCAGTCGAAATTACTTGAAAATCGACAAAATCGCTTAAAATTCTACGAAATCTTTTTAAAATCCTAAAATTCTTTTGAATTTCGTAAGAACCACTTAAAAATTGTCAAATTCCCTTAAAATTTCTAGAAACCTCTTGAAATCCCTTTCTAAAAAAGTGGTTTCTCTTTAAAAATTTCTCAAAAATCTCGCATCTTTTTTAATTTGATTGGGTTTTGAATCACTTGAAGTTGTAAGAAGAAATACTGTAGTTTTACTAGTGTGAATAAAAGAGGATCTGGATGAAACTTCAATAATTAGAGAACAAACTGAAAGTTTCGATGTCGCTGTCTACGAGCAGTGCTGCGTAATTAATAACGATGATAATAGCAGTGTTAATAATCATTAGATGCAGCGAGCTCTGCCGCAACTGATACGCGAATTGCAGCTGTTATCCTACCGGGTTTGCGCAACATACGCGAATTACCCGGTAATTCGCTGTAGAAAGTAGAAAGCTCGGGATTTTTATTAAAAATAACTCGGCCTAATCATGAATCATTACACTTGTGTTATAAAATGGATTTAATGTTGAGAAAGATCGTTATAAGTCATAACGAAAAGCACTGCTTTCATAACGTCTGATCTGTATGTTCTTTATAAATAAAATAAATGATCCTACTTTCTAATGGATGTGTAACACAAACTTGAATGAGAACAACACAAACTTTAATCAGAACATAAACTTGAATGAGAAAATAGACATTTCTGAAGAAGATGATGAAACTTCTGAGAAAAATGGAATATTTGGCCATGAAAAATTAGATCGACTTGACCTGATGCAATTGAGCAAACGGATGTAGGATTGGCACTTGCTTTCGCAATATCTGAACAATCGTTATATTTGAATTGAACGTTTTACCACTAATAGAATCACATCAGTAAAGTTCGCCTATTAAAACAAATCGTGGGTCGAGTTCTTGGCTACTCTTTAGTGACGACATATCCGGCGGAATATTGAACTTGATAAACTCAGGAAGCCATTTTACATAATGTGCATCTGCATCAGCATATGTAATACAAGAATAGAAAAGAGATGTGTTTTCTGTACATTACCCACAGAGATGAAAAATCCGTGATTGACAAAAATGAATTCTCACCTGTAACAGAAAAAAGGAGAAGAAAATTAGTTACAATATTTAAAATTCAATAAAACATATGTTTCTTTCCACTACATAAATATAATTTCCCTTAAAAAAAATTGGCTCCCTCTTCTGGAAGCTGGGGGAATAAATAATCGAAAATATCTCCAGTCTAGAACCAGAAAACCATTTCTCATCATTTTTTTCATTCATTTAGTAAAAAAGTTATTGAAAAAGTGATTTTTCGAGACCACCTTGGTGTGGTAAAAGTAAAAAATGATGAAAGAGGAGGGTGGGAGGAGGCATAAATTATTATCAAGAGAAAAGCGAGAAAAATTTGCTTATACCACGAGGCGTGGAGTCGACGTCAAAATGTTCGATGATCCCTTTCAGGAAATGTCCTAAATACACAAACAGACGAGCCCTTCGCTTCATGGGGTCCATTGTACCTTAAGGAGAGGGATGCGCATGGAACGTGCATAAACATTAGACAACTAGTATTAGAAGGCCCTAGTGCATTGCTCCGCATAGGTCTAATTTTAATGGTCTTCTCATGCGATCGAACGGATATGCCAAGCTGTACAGCTGACGCGACTTTTTTTAACTCGTTGTGGAACAAAATAGGTCAAAGATCAGTGGAACTAGAAACCACAGAGCCGTTATACTTCTTAACTAAAGGAAGTCATTCCCCGACAAATTTCTCTTTAATTTGGCGCACCAACGACATTAGTCAAATAAAAACAGAAATTTTCAGCACATTTAGAGTAATTTCCAAGGTTTTCAAGGATTTCAAGATATTTTATGCAATTTAAAAAGGCAGAAAGATTTTAAAGAATTTTTCAAGGTCACTAATCTACGTCTGTACGAAATCGACCTAATTCTAGCAAAAAATGAGATGCATGAAGCTAAAGATTTGTTATTCTTTAGAGAATGAAGGCTTTGATCTGTAAGGCATCCACTGTATTGTTGGTATTGATTTGAGATATAAGGAAGCTTTTGACTCGGGACTGATTTTACTTACACGCACCACCGACAAGAGTAAACACGTGCCTTGTCTATGTAAACCAATTGATCATCCGCATGGACAGATCCAGTTTTTTTCCTAGACAAACTTCTGCTTTGGGGGATATATTAGAACCCTATTTATAACGCACATACCGATATTGTGAGTCGTGGAATTTTATGGGGAATCTGCTGCTCCTAGCTTGGTAAACTTGGATAAGGGTCGTTTTTCTGTATCCTAACATATATTTTAATGACCCTTTACTCTCAAAACTAGGCCATCTGAAACAACACACCGTGTGTGATTTTTACCACATGCACTTTTTCTCTTCTTTTTTCATCATTTGCTATAATATTTTTGAAAGATGAATCTCGTTACTTTATATTTCCGGTTTTTTTGTAGGTCATTATGAATGAAACAGACATAAGAATAACAGATATATAACATGTATAATATATATTATATATTCTAGTATATATATTATAATATGTTCCTAATTTAATGCATACTTATGCAATATTTGTGACTATTCAAATATCTAAGAGTCGATGATAATTCAACTTCGTTAATCCGTCTCTGTCAGAGTGGAAAGTGCTATTCGTTACTTTTGCATTACTCTACCGATCCATTTATCCGAGTAAACGCCACAATTATTCATTCTTCCCTATCGTATTACCAAGATTGTCACGAATATAGCACCGGCACTTTCATTTAGTTAGGATTTAGAATTTAGGGGAAATATGTATACACTATGGATGCATCCATTTAATTCCAGGTGTGACAGTCACCACGAGGTCTAAATCCTAGATTTACAAGTCCGCCCGCAGACATCAGACGTAAAGCATCGTTAGATTCTTCCAGATCGACATTTGCATTGTATCGTTACAAAACGTGATTTATTGCCTTCTCACCGCGAGATATGTCGAGAAATCGTTAAATCAACGAACCTCAAATAGTTCGTGACTCGAGAGTGTTGAGAAAATGCGTCAAATGGGGGTGGATGATGATAATGATGATGATGAGAGAAGAGGGATAGAAAATGAGGAGGAATAAACTTACAGGGGTAAATTTAGAGGGGTAAATTTAGCGGGATAAATTTAGAGGGAGTAAATTTACTAAATAGAAAAGGGGAGCGAACATATGCTTTTGTTTGTCTAGTCTCTAAACTATTAAAATAAAATTGTTGAGGAAAAAGGATTTTTTGCATTTCAGTTTACTGGAACTATTAAATTATTTTTACAAAATAGAGGAACTTCCACTTTTTCTTCCTTTTCAAAAGTAAATAGTGCAAGGCTGCTGATGATTGTGAGCATAAGAAGAAGGATTCGAAGCACGTGATAGAATCAGTTTCTTGTGAAGAGCTCTGCAATAGCAGTCTGAAGTCTGAACCAATCAGGAATCCGATTCACTGGCAATTTATCCTCGCGTTGTTGGAAGAACCGAGCTTGCTTTCCAAGATAATCTTTTCAACATTGAAGAAGGTTGATTTAAAGTTTAAAGAACCAAAAAGGGAAGACGAGACCGACGTTACAAGAGAAAAATACTGGAACCAAGAATGCTATTCATTACTCTTGTAAAAGTATTATACTCGTGAATTTTATACTTTATAATAAATTATATACACATTATTTTCATTCTTTGTACATATACTGTACTATATTAATGAGTTTTTAGAAATAAGGAATGCTTTTAGCCTCAGATGGATCTATTAAGAACTTGCATCATAATGCTTCTTCTTATGAATGTCTGGTTTTATCCTAAGCCGTTGAAAATTGTCTTGAAACTTTAAAGAATGGAGTGTAGAACAGTGAGAAAGAAGAATTGTAAGGAAGCGGTAAAAAGGTATTTTCCTCGGTCGTTTATGAAAGACATAATAGAGGAACCCTTCGCTTGAAAGAACCGCTTTGTAACCCGAACACTCTTGTTTCGCAGCTCGGTGCGATTCGATGCAATCCAATTCATATGAGAGACCAATGGATCACATCGCAGAAAAATATTATTTTCAATAGGTATATACAATTTTTCGATAACTCGAAGTATATTCTTGGACTTGATGTAATGTCTCAATAAAGTGTAATTGCATCCACTTAAAAAAATCATCCCAATTAAGGCAATAAAGCAGCTTCATAACTCAAGCAATAATCGTTGACTCAAGTAACGACTCTGCATTTTATGATAATGATTAATTGAAACCATTAATTAACAATTCAATTATCAAGCACAAGCATTGACTTCTGAATTAATTCAGCCTCAAGCTATTAGAAACGATTTGTTACAAAGCTCGCATTTTTCATTGCAAGATATATCATAATTATGACAGAAATATACCAGGAAATCCAATTTTGAGTCCATTTCTCACAGGAATCTATTTATACCAAAAGAGATGTTTTACTGCACAGATGTTTCGTCGCAACTTCCGGAACCAATCGGATTCGCCCGCTGCGCGCGAGTCGAATGAAATTTAATCGCATCTCCGTTCAAAAATTCCTTTGTTACTTCTTTTATTACGTTTTCATTATCGCGATTCCTCTTGCGATTGAGTTTTTGCTCTGAATGTGACGTTTATCATGATATTTTAGAAAAAGGGCGGAAAAATCGAACAAAAAGAGCATTTCTGGAAAAGTGTGCTTAGGGCCCGAGGGTGTCATCACGAAGGGATTAAGCCAAAAGCATGACTGCTCCCTTTATTTGCCAGAAATTTATGTTTCCATGTTTTATTCGATAAAAGAATCAAAAGACCATAAAGGAGAAATTCCCTGATTTTAACAGTAAAACTTGAAGGTGGATAGTTTGATGTAACGTTAAAGTCTCAATTTCATATTTAGTTGCAAATACATCGAATCTATTGTTAGTCTGAGGTGCTCATCGATCGGAGAGGACGTGAGCAAGAATAAGTACTGAAGGTGGGCGTAAAGATTGATTTCAATCGCGACAACCTAGCACCCATTTTATATCTGCATTGAGATAGATCAGCACAGAGATTCCAGGTCGAGCTGTGCTCAATGTAGATTGTAGACTCCGAGACCTCGTTATGAAACGCTTTCACAATGACAGAACTCCGCACTCGGTCAGTGTTGGCTAATTGCCGTTGATTCTAAGCAATGAGTTTTAATTGCATTTTCCTCCGCGTTTTTCACTCGCTTGCTTATGCACTCAATTACATTTATGAATGTCCTCTTTCTAGTATCTTTATGACCCTTCAGAGATAATACAACTTTTATCAAAGTGCACAACATCCGAGACAACATCCTTATTGTTCCAGCAGACCAGCATGTGTTTGCTTATAAACAATATAATATAAACAATTAATTCAAATAAAAGTTAGGTATTTCCATGAACGAGTTTTTTTCTCACCACGACAGGAAAAGTATAGAGCCCTATTTTCCGAATGACTCAAAGCAACAATAAAAGTGGGCAAATTGGTATTCAGCAATTGCAAATCGGTCCCGTTATTCAAGCGGAAACGGGACGTTGAACGCGATTACTTCCTTTTCTGATCCTTGTCGAAGAGAGGTGAACGGGCCTCGTAATTAACGCATGCCAATTTCAGCTGGAAATTGTCCAAGGCTTTGGTCACGTTTACGGAGTCAGAAATTCCCGCGGGAACCATTAAGTCGATAAACGATCTGCTAGCATGGAAAATGTCGTCTGCACGATAAGCCATTAGTCATTATCTCAGCAGGTCATCGTACGCCTCCCAAAAGCTTTACCAATTATCGTTTCCTCAGCGTAATTCATTTTTTACAAGTTTTTTTTTTCCCTTCATTATATCCCTATCCTGCAATCTTCTCTTTTTGCAGCATCCTAACTAGAATATCTTACTTTTTTTTTTGTACATTTATAATGAATATTAATAGAAATATGAATAAATAATGTTGTAAAAGTCTAAAAAGTAATTTTCTGATGTTTAAAATTACAACTTTTTGTCTTGAATCGCGTGTACTTGTGATATGAAAGCAAGTGATGGTTGGCTGATCTGCTGGAGTATATGGAGTGCATGGAATGACTACTTGGCAGCATGCAGCGTATAAATGAGACTTTCACGGTCGTTTTTCTCGATTCTCGATACTCAACTTGAAGCCACGCGACAGTGGGGAACCTCCAATCAGAATCGCGTTAATGTGGTGTCCCGAGCCGTTCCATCGTTCGATCGAGTCGTGGACCCGCATCAAGATTTCGGGGACCTACTTATGCAGACCTCTGCAACTCCGTTCAGCCACCTGCCTCGCAGTCTCAGAGACCGGACCCAAATAAATGAATACACTCTCCTCAGCCACCGTTCCCTCCATATTCTTCTACTCGAAAAAGCAAATTATATCTGTATTAATTAATTTACTTCTTGAGAATACAAAATATTCATTCAATCAGTATGTGTGTCGATTGAATGAGTATTTCATCCCAACTTCACCTTGGGATAAAAAATAATTGACTATTGACTGCGCTGTGATTACTTTATAGTGCCTTGAAATGAATTTTCCGTCTAATCGATGAAAAATCGCAGTAAGTCATGAATAAATAATAACACTCGCCTCTTTTGAATCTTATGTTGTCCTGAAATCATAACGAGCCCACAGGAACTGCTCATACATTATGGATCAACTCTTTCGCCTACTTTTCACTCCCCCTTTTCACCATGCAATATCTCGTGAGCCTTACTTCTTTCCCACGTGTTGATGTTATATAAAAACATGCTCTTCAAAATTGCCTGCTTATGCACTCTGATTTTTCAAATAATTATCATCAGGTTTCGGTACCAGCAAACAAGATTTATCAGACATTATCAATATACTATCATATTTTTGATAAGGCATCATTTATCAGGCGACATTTTTTCAAGCTAAGATAGTGTTACTTTTACTTCTTTGACAGATCTAGTGTACATGAAATCTGGTAAAAATAACTGAAACATATTGAAACAAAGACTAAACAAACACTTTTCACAATAGTGGAGAATTTCGAGGAGAATTTTTGGAAGTATTGTTAATCAGGAACAAGTAATAAAAGAAGTTGATGACGTGTTCGAATTCTTTCATTTCTGTGGAATTTTCGATCATGGGAAAAAGGTGATTACCGGTTTCAGACTTTTGTCGCTTAGGTATGTTGTCTGAGGACGAAGCTCGAATGTCACGAGGGACGAGAGCGATATTTCTTGGAGATAAAGTCTCCTGTAAGTGTATATATAGTTATATTAAATATATAGTTATATATACACATGATATAACGTCCTGGACGATTTACTATTGACTACAGGGTCCACGAAGGAAAGGCTGCGGCTCTCGGCTAAAAGTGGACTCTATAATTTCGCGCTTTATAATTACGATTATGCCGTGCATCGTAAAAGTCACGTTTCCCCGCTGCATAAACGCACATTCGAAAACTCGGCGATTCTCCTCGAGAACTAAATTCAATGACCGCGATTTGGTGAGAGAATATTTTTTATTACTTGGGCCTCTGCGAATTCCCAATATAGATAGTAAGAAAGTAATATTTCTTTAGTATTATTATAACAAAATACAAGTAAGAAGAATATAAAAAATAATTTAGAGGAGGTAAAGCAGGTTTAAAAAGAGACGTGAGCTGATAAAAATATTTCTAGGCAATAACAGTATCTTATTAGAATACTGAGGCTGTGATGAATTATTTATTACTTCATCATTCGCATAATCTTCATTGCATCATCGCTTCGATATTATTAGAGAGCTATCATCGTTCTCTTATAACACCCTTGAGAATCTTGAATACAATTTTATCATTACACATAAAAATGATCGTATGTAATTCTGAAAAGTGTAATTGCATGCTCTTATGATAATTTCAATGGGTTATCTAAGTGCTCCACATTGGAAACATTGGAAATTTATAAAACTAATTCTTTTTTATAAAAAGAATTGGCTAGTTACCATTCATATTAAAAAAAGAGCACCTTGTTACTAATAAATAAAATAAACGTTTTCATCAAGAGAATGGTTGTTAGTACTGAAAGATGAGATTAAAAACAAACAACCAAATCTCTTGCTATCTTCGTTCCACATCATTAAACATCCCTCGCGCGAGGTAAAGATTATTCACCTGAATGAACGCCGCCATCGATGTCGGTTTCTTCGAAAGCACATCCTTCCGGGCACTCGTTCCGGCCAATCGAATCCTCAAGGATTTCCTTCTCGTTATCACCAACGAAATCGACATGATTGGATGAGTCATCACCACCGCTACCAGTAGCGTTGTGCCTTGCTGGCCTCACCAAAGCACTAGTGCTTCTAGCCAACTTGGTACTATGAGTCCTTCTTATCAGATTTGCAAAGGTAGTATTATTATTATTATTATTGTTATGTTGCTTTGAAAGACCCTGATCAACAATCGACCTCGACTCCCTCGCCCTAGATTTGATCTTCGGTACGGCTCTCCTCTCAATTTCATCTCTAGATTTCTCGTCGTTTCTACACTTGTCATCATTTCTAGACTTCTCATCATTTCTAGATTTATCTCCATTCCTACATTTACGTCTAACTTCACCATTCTCAGTATCAATACAACCTATAGTGTTATTCAGTCTGTTGTCCTTTCTCCCAGCATCTTTCCTCCCGGTGAACCGGCTTTGAAACCTCTCTATCGTCTTGAAGGACCTGGTCCTCTCCACCTTCTTCTTCTCGGGAGCCTCCTCTTTCGAAGCCTCGAAGATCCTCGTCAAAGACTGAACCTTGCCACGAGACTCGACCTCACATCTTTTCTCAACAACACCATTAGTCAAGGTATCATGATTGCTCAAAGTTCGGGTCAAGTGAGCGTTGGGTATCTTGGTCGTTCCAATAGGGAAGGTGTTGCATGAGTACTTCTCGGGATCTAGGGATGCTGTCTTCGTAATTTTTGTACCTTGGCGAGATTCTCCATCCAGGGAGACGTAGAAGGTGGACCTCCTTTTCGGAGAGTCCTCCTGGTTCTCCACTCCTAACATCTTTAGGTGTCGAGCAATTTACATCCTTAAATTCACCTTGTTTAGTGTTTTTATAGTTTGTTGGCAATAATCTAGGTGCAACAGATTTATATAATAATTCTTACGACGTCTAATGATTTATCGTATGTCTTCCGCTAGCTTGAGACAAGATTAAGAGTGGCAACCTTAACGATCGTTTTAACACTGATGTAAGACACTGATTTAATACTCTTGCCTGCTCCTGATCCGCGGATGTTCATGCTCAGGAGATAGACGAGTTGAAAAGGTCGTCTTCGCGCTTAGCTGATCGTGAGAACGTAAGAAAGGGATAATATCTCTTTCCCTGGCTGTCGGATCAATGGCTCCGGAGGATATATGTTAACTATAAACGTAAAATATCGTAACTCCAAGTTCAATGGATTCGAGTCGCACGTGGATCCAAAGGTGTCAGGGTAGACAGTCGACTTTAAATAACAACAAATCACTGTCAGTCTCTCCTAACTCTCTTTTACACCATTCTTTAATATTTTTTTTAAAGGAAAGATCTCCCCCTTTTAAAGATGGAGTATTCTTCACATTCACTCATCAACTCACTGTTTTCTAGCAAAGACACCGATTTTGTTCCGGTTTATTTGTTTTTCACTAAAAGTGACACTGAACTGTGGTGATGGTTGCACTGACACTTCAACTTTATGCAGTAATTTTACACTAAGATATACTTTTAAATGAATAGAGTAACTGTACGTAAACTATGCACTTTTCTTGAGAAAATAACTTTGGACTTTTTTTTATTTACACTTTGGAAAAGAGTAAAAAGCATGCACAATCGCGAGAGCGCGAGGCTTTCGACAACCTCTTGCCGAACAGAGCCACGACTATCTGCACCGGAGTGTCGACTTTTTCCTACTGAACATTCAGCGCCCCTGATGGCAAGTTCCCCAGATAGACGACGCATTTCGTTTCACTACGATGCACTCCTCCAGACTTCCTATCACAAGAATATCCCGATTCTCAAGTAAAAAGGGCTCTCCTCCTTAATAAAAACTTTCGATTAATTTATACTACAAAAAAAAATTTCGTTAAAAACTAGTCTTTGGATGCTAGTCAAGGTTGAATTTGCGCCCATGAATATTACGAAATTACACTTGTCATGTATCATTCGCATTTTGATGTTCCCCATCTAACCATCTTCCATTTTTTGATGAGATAACTTGATGATGTTGCAACTCAATTTCCAAGGCAAATACCTGGAATGCCAATAAGTTGCGATGATTAATTCTCGAATGATAGACAGATTCGACCCTAAATGACGTCACGCCTTGAACATTAAAGGGGCTGGGGAAAAACGTGACTAAGAAAGGAAGAAGGGTTAAATTTCCTGAAAATAAGTGACGTCAGTTTGAGACACAAGCGAGGATACAATCTTTAAGAGCAGATCCTTGAAGAGACATTTAATTTACTATCAAGTGAAAACACTTATAATTTCTTATAATTGGATGATTTTTAATTGGAATAAAATCAGGGGAATTTTGCTGATAGAAGGCGTGATATTCACTGGTTCATCAGCTATTCGAAAGCTTAAGCCCTACAAGTTTGAATTAGCTTATGTTGGTATAAAAAAGGAGTATCTCCTTCTCGAGGACGAGCGTATTTTGATACTGTTAAAGTGGCTTCCGAGATAAAATGTGAGAAGGGGGCAACCCTGTATGTGTAATGTACTCGCGAAAAGGACGGCTAGACGCCAATTTCCTGCGTGTGGATTTTGCGATCCCCGTGTGACATGCATCCACACGTGTTCTGTCTTCAAAGCGCCGTGACTACCATACATTCATGTATTCTTGAATACTTAGTCGAAGACCTTCCTCTTGCAAGATGCGGATCCAAGAGCCAAGAAGAAAGCTGAAAAGGGTCGCGGGCAAAAAAAAAAGGAGTCGTCGACGCCCATCTCGCGACAAAGAAGCAGGATTCGTGCCAGCCGGTCGTTCAAGATCTCGTTACGGCTTTTTTTTGTTTTTCTTTTTTTTCCCATTCCTTCTTTTTAAGTGATGATCTACCTACCCTGCTGAAAATATTACTGAATTCTTGCAAAGCCCGGTCCAATTAACAGTTTAAAAGACGTCTTTATCAGCCTCAGAATTTGGTAGCAATTTATTTTAATCCTGGCTTCATTATTATAGATATAGATATTTACCCTCTCATGGTTTATACGCTTCCTAAATTTAAAAACAATTATACAATTCTTTTCAAAGTGCTCTTTTTTAAAATTCTACTCTGAAATTTGACTTCAGGTTAGCGGGACTTCGAGTTCAGAATGCTCGCAGTGGTAATTAGCATTTTACGGTCATATTCTATACAACGTTTGCCCCAAGTGTCAGGCAAAGAAGGAGCAGTCAACCAATACACGTGTATATGAATTTGAACATGCAAATTCTATTCATGTGTACCCTGGTCTTTATCCACGTGCAAAGCGGACGTTTACAACATCCTCTGGAGCACTTTTGAATATAAATACCGAGAATGCCAAGGAGAACGCGAGAATGTTCGTCATAGGTTGCATGTCTTACAATTTGTCATATCATCGAAAAAAGAATTTGCAAGATCAGGTATTTCTCATTTGCAAAGGCAAACAGAAAATATTAAAAAAATTATTTGTAATTAGACGCAATAGTTGGTGTTTATATAAGCTCTAATAGTGATACAGTTAAAAAATAGGTATGAAAATAAAAATTTTTTTGGACGCAGTTGTTAAGTATATAAAATAATTGTTATTTTGCACATTTACATAGTAGTTTTATGAATAATTTGAAATAATAGCGAATAAAAAAAATTAAAAAATGACGGAGATATGCGTTTTTTACGAAACTACTTTTTTTAAACTGGTGTACACGATATCTTAAGATCCGCTCAACCGATTTTGTTCAAATTTACAAGTATTCTTTGTAATATTAGCTATCGTGTGACGTAGGGAAAATTGAAAAAAAAATTTTTTGTAGAAATGATAGATGTTTGAAACAAAATCTCTCATTTTTATCGAAATTTTGAGTTTAAAAATTCATAACTTATTAACGCGGCATCCAATCAAAAAAATCCTACGTCACACGATAGCTAATATTACAAAGAATACTTGTTGTAAATTTGAACAAAATCGGTTCAGTGGATCTTAAGATATCGTGTTCACCAGTTTAAAAAAAGTTATTTAAAATTTAAAATTATTCATAAAACTACTATGTAAATGTGCAAAATAACAATTATTTTATATACTTAATAACTGCGTCCAAAAAATTTTTATTTTCATACTTTATTTCATACGAGTAACTTCGTAAGAAGAGAATATAAATATTGTATATTATTTTCTAATACAGACTTAAAATACGTATATACGGGGACTCGAACCCCGACAGGCAGAGCGAATGAAAGCAATGCCTTAATCCACTAGACCACCTGTCATCCTACTAGCTAACCTATAATGTATAATCTCTTATATATTTAATAAATCACTTGTTTTGTATTTTTCCATTACGTTTATATGTACACAAGACGCACAATAAAAAAAATTAAGTTTTTAATTTAAAATTGGACAATTACTTGAATTAATAAGAAAAATAATAATAAGTAATAAGAATATTCTATATGGTATTTATCTATTCTACAAATATGATTGAGTCGAAGTCGAAATATGATTACGCCTATTCCGCACTCCTGATTCTTCGTGTAAGTATCGATAGTGATTTTCGACAATCGATACTTGCCGAATCGAAAATTCCGCGTGAATTGAATTTGAAATTTTGAATTCGGTTTCATTAATAATCACTGTGTCACGAGATTAATCTCGAAATACATTGAAAATCTAAGAATTTTAAAGGAATTTTTTAATGTTTCATGGGAGATAATGTGATTTTAAATGTTATCGTAGAATTTTAAAGAATTTCAAGAAGCTTCTGGCAATTTTTAGAATTTTTCACGACTTTGATCAGATTTCATCAAATTTTAAGGTTTTTCAAAAAATATTTCTAATTTATAAAAGATTTTGTAATATTTTTAAGGATTTTCATGGAATTTGATGAAATTTTAAATGATTTTAAGAGATTTTAAGAGATTTTAAGGAATTTTATGAGATTTCTAATAATTTTAAGTGATTTCGAGAAATTTTTCTGATATTTAAAATGATTTTGTGAGAATTGAAAAGGATTTTATGGAATTTGATAAGATTTCTATGTAATATTTTTAAGGGATATAAAAGATATAAAGAAATTTTAAATGTTACCGTAAAATTTCAAGAATTTTTCTGGGAATTTTAAGAGATTTTAAAGTTTATCATGGAATTTCAAAAGGTTTCTAGGAATTTTTAGAGATTTTCATGAATTTTATCGTAGATTGCAGAAGATTTACGAGTTTAAAAATTTTTCTTGCATTTTTAAGGATTTCATATGGAATTCGAAGATATTTTTAATACTTTTAATGGATTTTAAAGAATATAAAAGGATTTGAATTGTTATCATTAAATTTAAAGCGATTTCACAGGTTTTCAAAGGTTTCATGGAATTTTTAGAAATTTTTACGAAGTTTAATATAAATTTTAAGAGATTAGAGAAATAAAATATAATAAATAAAATAATATTGAAAAAAAAAACGTAAATGCGCGCGGATTTAATGTTTAAATTAAAATTGCTAATTGTATTAAAATCACATTGACGATTATTATTACTATTTATTCATCAGTGAATGTAACCCCTAATAAAAATTAATTTCCCCCTTAATAAAAAAATATAACTCTCTTCTTGATAAAAAAAAAAACTCAGGTATTTTCATACAATAACCAGAAGTTTAATTAAATTTTAAACCTCTTCATAACTTATTTTCACAGATTGATTACCCTGCCCCAAAATTAGACACTTATTAGGATATACTCCCTTCAATTTTCCAGAGTAGTCCGAAAACTCAGCAGGAGGTGAAGCGAAAACCAGGACCCATGTCCGCTCTCAGAATTTATTATTTCATAAAGCTGATATGCAGTCAAATAAAGAAGTCTTTGTGCCCATCGTCGAGCGTGCCGAAAATTTTACTAGGGTCATAATGATTCGAATAAGGCGATGTTTAATACCGAGGAACGGTATTTAATTACTCCCCACAAAAGGGCCTCTGTAGAAAAACGAAATGAGCGAGTGTACCAAAATGAAATGAGAAATTATTATCAGGGTTTGGGGCATTATGTGTGGGGAGAAAACCTTAATGTGCATTGTGCATGTATATATATATATATATATATATATATATA
>UCOH01007066.1:0-19866 GCA_900474275.1 Synergus japonicus
ATATATATATATATATATATATATATATTATAATTTACACGTAGACGTGAAACCTCACACCTTTAATTTGAACATTTATAACTTTCCTCGTACAAGTAGAATTCTAAAGCTTAAAATATACATTATTCTAAAAATGTGAAATAGAGTGCAAAAAAATTGCAGACACTCTCGACAAATCCGACAAATAGCGTAAAAAAAAAGCCATAAAAAATGCGAATAAACTGTGAGCTTCTGGAAAAGTAATAAAATAAAAATAGGTCTGGATAATGGATTAGTCACAGAAGCTGCGTTTTTTTTACGAATATAACGATAGGACTTCACAAAAAAAATCAAATTAAGCAACACATAACATTTTAAGGAATGAAATAATAAAATAAAAATGTTGATGATCAAAATGCTGTTTAGATAGCCTATAAGGAGCAATAGTTAGAGAAGAATTGATATATATTGCATTGCGTGCCTAAAATACAGAGTACCATATGTGCCATTCATGGTAAATCTATCAAGTGAATAGAAGAACACCTAAGCATGAAATATATATTTAAGGTGGGATTTCCAAATCACCCGACCTTTATAATTAATAATACCTAGTAAAAGTTAAGATACGTGTACAGATTTATCTACTATGATAGTGTGTTATATTCGTACCGAAAAAATTTGACTATTTGTATCTAGTAATTTATATGGAAATTTCGGGACTACAGCATGGTCTTATCTGTTAATGGATGTGAGGTGATTATAAATTATTGCGATCATCAGTTTTGAAGTTTATGTTGTTATCATGATGCTAACGTTCATTAAACAGATTATAGTAGAAGCTGATTGTTTGGAAATAACATACAAACAATATGATGTTAATGCAGATGCACTCAAAACGCTTTGTCAATATAAATATTCCTGAGCGTACACCATGCATATAAATAAACTGAGATTATTATCTATTATTAATAAAATTTTAACATTTTTTCATGATTCCTGCATTTTGATTTTATTGATTAGCATCTCTAATTGTTGACTGTTAAATTTTATATCATTCCATGGTTTCTAGAGGGAATTTTGATCAACATTTTTCATCCATTATTTGATTCACATAAAGTACCTCCATACGTTGCGTTTCATGATTCGAGCTGCATTTATAAATTCCAATCCGTACCCATCAAATAATAATAAAGCTTGCCTAGCAATGCCAATAAACCTCACTTTGTAATTACTATTTTTATGAGCAACTTACCCCGATTCCATATAATGGCTCATCTTTAATCTCGAGAGTCTAATGTAATCTAATTTTTATTTCTGGGATTGATCATAAAGTTCTTTCTTCACAAAAGAAATATTTGTCCTTAAAGTTTTATTTAAAAAATAGAATGCTGGATAAATCAGCCAGAAAAAATAGTAATTCTGGTTAACTTAACCATTTTTCTAAATTTAAAGCTCCTTACAAATAAAAAAATATTTCACGAAACATTTCCTTGTATAAGTTCACAATAAGGCAGAAAGAAAATTTCGAATTGCATTTTTGAAGAAAAGAATTTCGGAGATCTCTTTTATAATAATAGAACTTTCTTTTCATAACAATAAACATTTATAACTTGACACCTGAATGGATAATGGGATGAATGGAAATTCCTCTCTTTCTTTTTATGATTTTAGTCAAAGTTTCGCTTACATCATCCACCAGGACATCTTATTCTGACGGCCTCTTCTGCATTTCTCCTTTATGGCGGACAAGCAACTCTTATCTGAGAGTCTAAAGCATGCATGTGTATAGCGCACTGCTCAAATGCACAATACACTTTAATGCCATCAAAGCAAAGTCTAGTCTTTTTCTCTTCTTCATATTTTGTTATCTCTCTTTTTTTACTTTTCCAGTTACCTGATGCAAATCTCAATTACTTCTTTACAAGATAGTGATGTTATGTAGGAATACATCGCCTTTAACTTGTTTTCTACATTTATATCAAATGATAGCATATAATATATCGCTGATTCAAATTTAGAGAGTATTGATCAGAATATGATGTTGAACATTTTACGTATCACAATAAATGTTATCTAGTGTAATTAAATTTAAGAGAACTTAAACGATTATCGAGAAACAGGTAAACTCTTAACGATGAAATCCAATTATTACGCGAATATATACTCATATAACAATAATGTCACAAATGTTTGGCGCATAAGTCTTAAAAGCCATATTTTAGGAACATTTTCGCGATAATTAAGCCGTAGATAGATATGCCGCAGAGAGTCGTTATTATTTCGAACCACATCCTTCACACACGCACACATCAGTTTGAGGATGAAACCGCAGGTGACAGGTAACGATTTTGACAACTAGTTATTGCAATACTAAAGCTATGTCGAGCTTCCGATAATTTTAAAACGATCCTAAATGTCACATTGGTGTAAAGATGAAATAATTAAATTTATAATGCTATAAAACTGCTATATGATATAATTGATTGAAATGAAGGAAAAGCAATATCGAATTTTTTATTCAATTTTCTGAATTGATAAACATTTCAAACGTATTTTAAACACCTCCCTAAACCTAATTTACTTGTAAATTGACCACTCTATTCTTTCGATTAGAATAAAAGTCAAAATTCTCTAGACACCCACAATATCGCTAGAACTTTATTACACAGTAAATTTCACTTAAAATGAAAGTAGTGCTTAAACTTCGAGCAATCCGATTGGCTGATTGCAGCTTTAAGTTTTTACTGTACTATATAAAATTCGACCTATAATATATTATCAGTATCGTAGGAATGAGAAATTGAACAGAATTATAATAATATTAACAGGCAGGAAGTCTACTCTCTGAAACCAAATCTTCCCTCATTTAATCAATGAACTCTGAATACTTCGAGAGAAAATAAAGGTCATACAATTTTCTAATGTCTAGGATTTACTTTGACATTCGATATAAGAAATATAACTCTCATAAAAAGGAAGAAGCTTTAAAAAGATTCTCTTGATGTCAAACCAAGAACGCTTTTGCACAGCTTTTGAAACCTTATCGAAAATCCAAAGTTACTGCAAACATGATGCTGCTTGAAGTGATTTTTTGCCATCCATGAGGCGACATTAATCGAATCGATCCGTGAGCAATAGCCGGGCTCAGATCATTAAATTCTTGCAATGGAGAATGTAGAACTTAGTTACGTTGTATCGAAAGTGGAAAACCAATAATCGAATCCTGCAGAACCTGTAGAGAACGATAATCCTCATAGCTGCATTCGTCTTCCGATTCCCCTTTAAAAGACGAGGGAAAAAAGGAAAAATTGAGAGATCAGAGGTAGAGAAATTTATAAGAAGTAGAGGAATCAGCGTGGCACCAATGGAGGGAATAAACTTTCTTTTTAAAAGTTAAGTCGCTACTGTGGCGTGTGACCCAGTAAACTATTAGTCAGTCGACATAAGCCAACTTTTTCTTTGATCTACATCGAAGCCAAAAGAGGAATCCTCAAGAGGAATTGATGACAAACAGGAAGCATTTACGGAAATTGGATAGAATTAATCCAACTGAGAAGAGGAAACTTAAGAAGATTGTAAATCGTATATAAGCTTATTTATCATCTGTCTGATTTAGCCATTTATCTTATTTAGCTATAATCGGATTTAACTAATCCGTCTTATTATCTTCATTGTCCTGAAACTAATCTATCTATGGTATAATTATATCTAGCAGAATGCCTCACAAAAGAAAATGCAGTTTTAAACAAACTTTTTTAAATTTTCTTCTATGAAAGAATTTTTTGTGTGAAAGAAGTTTATTATTTTCTAAATTTATGGAAAGAGTGGAAATGTAATCATGCATTGTCTTGTACAATGTTCTTACATTGTACACAATTATCTTTATTAATGAGTTTGTCAATCTCCATTACAATAGTCATCATCAGTTTTAGAACCATTGTTATTAGTGAGGTATTTTAAGCTGCAAGGCTTTAATAGTTAATGTCTTACATCAACATCGTGAAAGTGACCTAACGGCTTGGGCGATCGATTAACATTGATATCAGTATAATCAAATTGCCAGTCTATAACATAGCTTAATCGGCCAAAGAGAATCCACATCAGTATTATCAAGTTTGATGCGTTAGCTAGACAAGCAATTAATACGCACTACTTAATCAAGATAAACGATCAATTTATCCATATTGGATTCGTGGTCATTTTAGTAACCTTAGATTAATCATTTAAGCTGATCTAAGAATTAATTTCGCTCTTTTGTAGAAAAATAATCATCATAAATGAATATCGTAATAATTTCTTGCATGAAAATTTCCTTTCCTATAAAGTATTTTTACAAGAGAATAAATTCTGACGGGATGTTGACTGTTGCAATTTTTCATTTTGCATAAAGTTAACTCGCAAAGCGTTTATTAGAGGTGCTTTACGTTTATTTAATTTGAAAACTTTTTATGTGAAAAAAATACTAATAAACGTCAAATAATTATTGTATATTTATATTTATTTAGTGCGAAAAATTCTTAGAGGATTCATTATTTTTTACATTCTCATCAGAGAAGGTATTAGATTTGTTTTATGATCAGTATATGTATAAATATAAACTTTTCTCGATTTAATACATCGTTTTTGAAATTGCTAACTTTTTAAGAGGACATCGTACAATCTATCAATATTTCCAGTATTACTTTGCCTTTTCTATAATAAAATCTGCGAGAAAATTATTTTAATATATGTAATCTCTCGAATTCAAGAAAATCTTCATTAAACTTCCATTTCGAGAAATTTTCAAAGCTTTCAAAACTTTTTACTCGCAATTTGTGCTACGTTTTATCGTCAGATCCTTTCAAGTGATACGAATATTATTTCTTTCTCATTGATTTCCTTAATTAAAGAAAACTTTTCATAAAATTTATATTTCAAGAAGTTGACAATGTCTTATTTATGAAGAAAAGAAACTTTCTTAAGGGTATACTTTCTTTACGAACAAGTTCAAAATGAATGTCATGAATTTTGAAAAATACATGAAAATATTTAGAGTAGAATATAAATGTTTTTCTTTCGATAAGACTATATATTGGTAAGGTTGAGGTTGATTCTCAGTTTCTCGAGGAATATTGAATTGACGCGGAACTTTTCTGATGCTACTTTATTACAAACTTTAACAAAATATAATGCAAACTCCTGAGGGATCTGCACCGATAATGAAGATATTATTTATTGAGCAACGACAAAAAATCAATCAAATAAAAACTAGATAGCATCAGCGTATACGAGTGCTCAAGTCGACCTAATTTAATTTCATCGTTGAGAAATTCTTCTTGCAGATAAATTTTCGAACAAATCAAGAATTTCATACTGACATTATTAGTTTAGATTGGCTATGACGTCATGTATTCGCTTTGCAATGTCGGATAAAAGGTCAATATCTTAGATATGGGTTAGGAAAATCAGTTTAAATCAATGAACCGATATTCTTGACATCATTATGTATGATTTTATAAAGAAAGATACATAAATGAAGGGTATTTTTCTCTTCGATCTAGCGAAAAATTGACCTAATTTGTCAGTTAGGTCAATTTAAGATATGAGACTTCTTAAAGTGCTTGCATATGATTTCTCGATATTATGCAGTTCTATTCTAAAGAAACGACCTCATTTGTTGACCTGATTCAGTTTCTCTTTCGATTTCTTTTACTTGAAACATCTAAAATGTATATTCTAATTTAATTTTAAAATTGTGTTACATTTAAACAGGGGTTAAATTTAAACTTTGAAGAGATGGTGAATGAATGGAATTTGATTATGAATTAAAAATGATAAAGTGGGTTTTAGAAAATATACTGAAATTACTTTGTGGTAATTTCACACCCTTTTATTTTAAACGATGACAACAAAATCAAATTTATAATCCTCAGAATATCGAAAGAAGAAGAAACGAAAGGAAAAATAAAATATCGGAACAATGTGTCGAGATTTTCCTACATTTTGCGTTCTGCGTCTGTTTGATCTAAAATTCTAGGTCAGACAAGCGCAGTGGTACAAGTCATCGTTCGACCAAACAGTCGGCTCCGGCACGTCTGGCAAAACGTGCCGTAAGTTCTCACGTCTGGTGTCGATAGAAACGAAGACTTTACATGTAATTAGAGTTCTATCAATAAAGAGACTTAGAGCCATTTGTCATCTTCAATTACCACTCTAAATAATCCTATATAATACTTCTTATTTACATACTTTGATCCGAAATTCAAAATTACTCTCTGAAATCTTTTGTATCTTTTGTAACTTGTTTGGTTTAGTTTGAAAATGGCTGACAATCTCGAAATTTCAGTTATATTTCGAAATTAAAATTACAGAAATGCTGCAATACAGAAAATATCTTTAATATTATTAAAGATGCTCAAAAAACCCTGGAAAAAATTCTGATTTTTTTTCTCAGTGATGATATGCCAAGACACTGAATTAGAAAGCTCGAAATATAAAGACGATAAATTGTATAAAATATGATAAAATTGACGTACTTTGATTCGACTTACGTGGGCTCGATGCTCAGGAGTGGAGGGTGGATTCGGAGTATTTGGCAGGGAACCCCCGGAAGGGGTGCAGTGCCGCAGCCGCGCCAGGGCCGTACGAAGGCCCTCCGTCACGAGGCTCTTTTATTAATCCTCCAGGGTACAGCAATCGTCGCCAATCTTCCTTGATGATGAGCAAGTAGTTTTCAGCTCGATGACACTAAGTGTATTTTCCCCGGATGATTGATGTACCATATCAGGACGGAGATGATCAATTTTCAACAATGAACACGAAAAAATGTAACACTTTAACGCGAACAATGAAATTTGAAACTTAGTATTTTTGATTAAAAATGTCGAATTCAGATTTAACCCGTATTAATTACTAGTTTCAGAATGGAAGTGATCAAATCAGTCAATGCGGTTTAATTTAACGAGGAAGGTAACTACGTCTAATTTTTTTCAAAGCCCTCAAGTTTAATAATTCCAGGTGGATTTCACCTTTGAATTCGCGTGAAATTAAAGTGCTTTTGGCACTTTGAGCGATCGAGGTTAAGTGTTCTGTCTGTTCGTTCATTCGTTTCTGTACTTCTGCACGACACGACTCTACAACCCCTTAAATGAGACCCTTAGTTCGTCCCAACAACTCGTCTGGCTCTACTCGCGACCTGCTTGGATCAGTCTTGTCGGCACTTTTATCCCGATAATGTTTCGTTAATGTCCTTCAATTCTCAGGTTATCTGAAAGAATAAAATGAATGCTATTTAGATTTTTCAAGTGAATTACTACTTTAAGAGGCCTAAAACATTTGCTTCATTGTTCTTGATAAAACAATTTGATTTTCCAAAGAAAATCTTTTGCGGAAAAACCGCTATGATTTCAATTGGGATAAAGTTTCAAACGTCTAGACTGACGATTTTTTTTACATTTATTGTATTATATGTATTATATGTATTATATGTATATATGTATATATGTATTGGAATCAAAATATCACAAAAAAGTTTCAGAATTTCCCAAAAGATATTTACAGAAGATTTAAGACATTTCACTTGAAATGAAACTAAAATCTATTCTAAATTAAATAAATAAATAGCAAATAAAAATGAAGAATCTGGAATTCAATAAATTTTATAGGATTCTTTTTTAGTTTATTCAAGTAACTTCCTTCTTCTGATTGCAATAAAACTGAAAAGTAAGTACGAATTTATGACCGGGGTTGGTGCTGACGTGACTCTTCCTCTCAAGACTGGATTTAATTCCACGAAGTAGGTACGTGGAATCATTAAATAAATCTCGAACAAAATTTTATTGAAACACTAAACCATCAGAGAGTTTATATTACCAAAGAATATATTTGAAAATCACGTTTTACTTTATGACTGTTATGACACATACACCAGGGGATTGCTATTTAGCAGGAATAATAATGATAGTTGTTGGTCATTTTCCTTGAATCGAATTTCAATGTTTGCCCGTGACAAGCACAATATTATCAAATGAGGGTAGAATTTCACGTAAATTGGCAGTCTCCTTGACTTTTCACATACATACTAACAATCAATAAAATTGATATTCCACCTCATAGATTGGTGGGTATCGAATTTTATGTTTAATTTGAATACAACAGCTTTTACTCTGAAATTGACACTAAATTGTCAATAAATTACCAATCTGCAATTATACGACAGATTTTCTGATTTCAGCATTGAGAATTAAGAAAATTTTTATAGTTATTTTCCGATAAACGAGATTTAATGCGATATTCAATGGAATAGTTAACTTTTCACTCCGGGCGATAGAATATTAATCCCGTTGCAAATTGAGAATCAGCAGTATAATGAATTGTGTTTCCCCTAAAAATCATTTTATTTGTATTAAAATGCAGATGAATTTTAGAGCTAGGTAATTAAAATTTGCTCTCTTTTCTTTTTAATGAGATTTAAAATCTAGATCTAGATGAAAATACTGCATTTAACAATAATTTCTGCGAACATACTTATAAAGGGATACTTAAGTAAATGATTATAATTTTCCAGCAAGAGGTATTTTTATTTTTTCTCATAAAAAAGCATATTGCGTTGTTTTATGACGATCAATACAAAACTCAAGTTTTATCTTAACATATATGTGTAGTCAACAAGTAATCAGTCGTAATATGTACTGTTATTATTCAAATTGATACTCGAGTGCGTGCGTATAATTGATATAGAGTATTTTTTTTTAATTCAACAAATGAGTTTTTCCATTCCTAAGAACTAATAGATATATGCAGTGAGAACAAAACGGTTCACGGTTACTCATTTTTAAACACATTGCCCCCTTTACATTCAATTTATGTTGCATGAGACACGAAAGCGTATCCTGGTCGTGTGTTTTGTTAACACCGTGACTTGCAAGCTGCTAAGTGTTCAATTAGGGTTGTTTTTAATTTACGTGATTATGTCGAAAAATTCACCCTTAGGAATTGCATGTTCTTAAACTGTTCCCTAAAAAGATTGAACATATTATACATATTTATTATACATATAAATTAAGTCGGAAAAATATATGACTCAGATTCGAGTACGAAATTAACTTCACTCTTCGATTGAAAAAGGCTGCAAATTACTTTGGAAAATCAGAGAAAGTGGTTAGGAAAAATAGGTAACTTACAGAAAAAGGAAAAGACTTTGGTGAAGGAATCACATTTAGCTAAAGTTTCTTCTCCAATCAGAAAACTTTCAGTCGTGGTTGGTTTCCAAAATTGAAATCTTGCAGACTTTTAGTCACTACAAACTTTTCTAATTTAATCTTTTTCAAATTCAAAGATTTTCTATTTCGTTTAGAAGCTTCTAATCAGAAAATATAAAGGTAATTAAGTCAAGAGTCAAATTAATAATTCAGTATTAATAATTCTAATGTTAAAATGGTTCATTTCCATAGTAATGATAAAACTTTGAGAAATGTCAGAAACCATTGTACATAGAATGTGAATATAATTTTATAGTTAAGTGTTTCCGGTAGTTAAGGCATTGTTCAAGCATCGCAATAACGGCTTTCAGCATAGCTGGACATGAATCCTCTAATGCTTCAGTCGTCGGTAAATGTCAGTAAACGGAATTTGTAACTGAGTCATAAAATATGTTTAAAAAAAGCGTTAAAACTTGGAAGTGTATTTGAAGTCTACTAATAATGTTTCAGAAATATGAGAGCGTCTATAGATGCACTTGGGTAAATGATTACTTCCGATTTCTTGAATAGAAGGCTATTTTAAGAAATCTAATTTCAAGTATCAATAGTTGAAGCATGGCACAAATGCAAAGGGGATAAATGTAGGTTGACTTTGAATGATAAACTTCGCCTCTGCATACCTACGAGATGGTAATTTAGGTTGGGTGAGGTTAGGCAATAAAGAATGCGCAAGTCAGAAGAACGGTCAGTAGCCCGCGACTTAACACATGAAAGCCCACCCCTGAATAGCATCGTTGCTTCCAGAGGTGGAAAGTTGGAATAGTGAAAGGGGCAGAGGGTTCACATTCTGGATCGGATTATACTTATACATATATCGATATTGCCATATATCGATTCCCGGGATGCTGTCTGCCGCTCCAACGAGATGAGCAATCCGCATTCTCAACACGAAAGTATCATAATATCTAAACTGCCCATAGATATAGTTGCGTCTATAAGACCTATATATATATATATATAGGTCTATATATATATATATATATACCTATATTATATATATAGACCTCTACAAGAGGTCGAAGAAAAAACAACAAGGTCTTCCATTCACAGAAAGTTTCTTCACCTTATGGAAATTAAGTTTCTATCCCGTGGAAAACTAATATCTATCGATTCACCTATCGGAAGAGATGAAATGTAATCTCGGTTTAAGGATGAAAGATAAAGTACTTGAACTTCCTATCGAACTGAGAAACTCAATCGTAAAACGTATCAGAAAAAGGAATTCCCGGATTCGCGTCAAAATAAATTGAATTTCGCCAGTCTTTAGTATGAGTGTATAAAGAAATTGCTAGGGTGACAAGATATATGAAATTTTCATTTATTCTTTTATGCGATGATATACAGTAAACGAGTTTATATTTTAAAACAATCATTCGTTGCGAATTTTATAAGAAAATTTGAAGATTGTATATTTTCGACTTGTAAAAGACAAAACAAGATCCTTTCTGAGCTTCTATTCATAAAATCTGATGGAGTGAATAGTGACTGTAAAGACTGTCTGCAATGTTTGGAATATAAAGGAATGTAGATTTATGATCCCACTTTACGTTTTTGTAACTAAATGCTGTTTAAGACAGAGATTAAGATTGCTTCGGTCTTTTTAGAACTCTTTTTTTTTATTTGACTGGGGAGAACAGGAAATCGAGTAATTAGATAGGGTCTATCGCGACTGGAGATGCGAAAAGCATCCTGTCTCGGTATGTAGGTTGTATCGATTGCAGTAGATTACGAGAAGTCGAGTTACTCGCGCTCTGTCCTTTCTATATCTATCTATCTATCTATCTATCTATCTATCTATCTATCTATCTATTTATCTTTCTATCTATCCATCTATCTATCTATCTTCTGCGTACTCACTTCGTTCTTACCAAACCCAACTGCTGCATCCCCTGTCTCTCTTTACTGACACATTTTCGTCGAGATACGTTACAACAAGCGCAGCTTTCAGCCCCTTCATTCCTCTGACCTTTTAACCCAGCCGAATACAGAGACAGTTGTGCTAACGACTTACAGAGCAACGCGGTTCCTTTCGAAGTTGCGCAGAAGTTGCGATAATAATATCCGGTTTCCCTGCGGCCTTTTCCTGCTTCGAAAGGCAAGTCAGTGTACGACGTGACCTCATATGCGTCAATTTTGAAATTTCAGAGAATATTGATTGAAGGGGGAAGACTGTAACAGGCTTCGTAATATATACCGAGCAAAAATAGGCCGTCAATGTCACTCTTGAAATTTTTTTATTTACAAACAAGAGAAATTACCTATTATATATTAGGTCCAATATAAATAAAGCTCTGGGAACAGATGACCAAAAATAATACAAATGTAATATTGTATGTAATTTGTTGTTAAGGATCACTACTTTCGGATAATTGAAGTTTTATGCAATTATGTATATACAAGAACAAAAGCGCGCTCCGCGCGCGCATTTATTATGTTCTTTTTCAATATTATATAATTTATTATATTTTATTTCTCTAATCTCTTAAAACCTATGTTAAACTTTGTGAAAATCTCTAAAAATTCCCTTAAAAATATTACATAGAAATCTTATAAAATTCCATGAAATCCTTTAAAATTATCACAAAATCATTAAAATATCAGAAAAATCTCTCGAAATCACTTCAAATTATTAGAAATCAGATAAAATTCCTTAAAGCCTTATAAAACTCTTACAAAGCTTTTAAAATCCCTTAAAATTTCACGAAATATTCTAAAGTCCCATATAATTCTACAAAATCGTTTTAATATCCTAAAAATCTCTTGAATTTCGTAAAAATCATTTAAAAATCATGAAAAATGCACACAAAAACCTACAAAATCATTAATCTCTTGAAATCCATATTAAGATTAGTGAAAATCTCTAAAAATTTCTCAATTAATTCTTAAAATCTCTTAAAATCATTAAAGATATCATCAAATTCCATGAAATCCTTAAAACAAAATATTTTAAAAATCATAAAAAGCTTTTGAAATTTCTCAATAAAATTCTACGATAACATTTAAAATTCCATTATCTCCCTTGAAATCTTAAAAAAATTCCATAAAATTCCTATTCTTTTCAATGTATTTTAAGTTTAGACTCGTGACAAAATTATTATTAACGAAACCAAATTCAAAATTTCAAATTCAATTTACGTGGAATTTACAATTCGGCAAGTATCGATTGTTGAAAATCACTATCGATACTTAGAGGACGAATCAGAAGTACGGAATAGGCGTTACGATATTTCGACTTCGACTCAATCATCTTTTTAGAATAGATATTTACAGAATTGAAAAATAAGATTCAGTGCAGTATTTATTTGAAAAATTCTTTTAGTAAATTAAGTTTTTGTAATTTGAAAGGATATTGAGGGCTTTTATAGATGCCTAACAGTATTTCCTTCATAAATGTACGCTATAAACTTATAATTGAGTTTTTGAAAAAGTCAACTCAGGTTTCGAAGCCACAAGAAAAGGCACTCCTAAACCTTTTAAACCAACTTCACCACTTCACGTTCTCTTGGCGAGGAAACAAAAAATAGAAAATTGCGTTAGACCTTTTATGTAGGGTTGCACTTTCTAGTTAAAACGATTTATTCGGAATTTTTTTTTTTTTCAAAAAAAAAAAAAAAATACATGAAGTATTTGAACATTTGGACAATGCTAAAAAGTTATGAACTTTCAACTTTTTGCAATAGGGACCTTGTTTATGAGATCTTCAGGAGATATTGCATTCTTAAAAGTTTTGTGTTACAGCTCGGAAGCACAAAGGAACAAGGCTTCAAAGCGTTATCGTTATAACTTTAGAAATTGATTCTGCTGCACAAATTGGCAGGTTTTTCATTTCGATGCTCAGACCGCAATGTCGAGAGAAGAAACCAAATATAAAACAGCCAGGAAGATAAAATTGGAATTACAAAATTATTACAATTTCAAGTCAACATTTCCTCCTTTTATCATGATATAAAAGCTCGTAATAAATTTTTCATTTTTAATCAGTGTCATCTTCCTTTCACTGTGCCACTATAATTCCACCGAGACTCAGAAATATGAAAAATTATTAAACTTGGATGGCATCCTAAAAGTACAAATTCCAGAATTTAATTTTTTCTGGAATAAAAGTATCTTTTGAATCTGTGTACTTTGATTTGCTCACACAAATCGATGCACTAAAATATTCAGGTGTACCCGACATCGCGGATTATTTTAACATTATTTATAGTAACAAGATAATAAATCAATAGAGTAAAAATGGTGGAAAAAAAAAGGTAGTAGATTTATGCACTATAAGTGGAGAGTAAGGAAAGAGATATAAACAAAACATATACATAGCAGTTTCATGAAAAACAAAATAAATAAAAATATAACAACGGCTAACTCTGCAAATCGCCTTTTTGTATCTAATAAAATGAAAAATATATCGTGCAAAATAAAATTGTGGACTTTGTGGCCCGCGTTATGCTGTATAAAAGATTCACGAGTGTAATAAAAAGATGTTTAATAGCTATTCTGCCAAATCGCCATTGATAACAAAATTGCTATGCATGAATAAAATTAAGCATCCAAATTGAAAATATCTTTCCCAATTTGAACATTTTAATGTACGATTCAAAAATAGATACTTCAATTTAAGCGGCGTAAATATAATTAGTGTTGTATGTATAAATGTCCTAAAGAAAAACACTTTACTTTTATAGGGTGAAATTATACACATACATTCATTAAATGATGAATTCATTATAATTATCCATTGATCTGAATAACAGTCTGTATTCGACAAATTAGTAATGAAATACGAATAATTATTCTCAATGACTGAAAGGATAAAAAAGAACTTCAAAAACATACATTTACTACCAGCTCTAAAATGTGTAAAATAAAAACCACTTTATTGCATATTGAATTTGTTTCCATAAAGTGGCTATAAACAACAGGTTTAGTAGCTTTGGAATAGCTTGTACTTGTCTTGAAAATAAGCTTTAAACAAGATTAGATGAGTAAAAACAATTTAGAAAACTTGTCAATGTCAGCATGGTGCCAATAAAATAGGTGATGTCACATACTCGCCTAATCCAATAGGGAACATAAGTTGGAAAGATATTGGAAAGAAATAGTCTCCGATTTTAAAATAGCATATTATCATGATAATAAAATAGAACATTTCACTGACATATATTTGCTGAAACTCTTTGTCACACCTTCTACATCAGATCTGTCTCGAAAAATAGGAAAGGAGAAAACTTGAGAAACTGCATGCCTCATTTTTGTCTCGATGTGAAAATTGCTTTCAAATTTTACCAGAAACCATTTTTCATTCCTTTAAGAGATATAAATCAAAAAGAAGGAAGACCGAAATAAACTTGTTCTAATTCCAGAATTACTCCCATAAATCAAATGTGTTCAAGGAAGATATTCAAACTTAGGTAGATTTCCTCCTTCCTGATTGAAATATACGATCTCTTAAGTCGCAGATTACGAGTCTCGAGTCTAATTAGAAAACTGGACAGGGTCTGAAAAGAAATTTTTATCGAAGATACCAAAAGACCATGGCATGTCGTGAGTAATAGTTATCTTGGAAGTAATTCTCGTCTGTCAGATTTGGAGAAATGTGAATGTCAGTAGTACTTAAGGATAATGGAGCTGAAAGGGACTTTGAATTCTCACGTGAGAAATCAATGAAATCGCGTCGTCATTCGAAATGAAACTTGCAAATAACTTGTTCACTTGTTCGTCCTGAGTTTCAACTGTAGTCAAGGAACTATTGGTATTTACAAACTTACAAAGCAATCACTCGCCAGGAAAGATCAAAATATATAGATATGTGTATTTTTACACAGAAAAGAGTACACTGTAAAATGTACAGTTCAAAAATACCAAAATTTTGTACTATAAATAAAAGACTGTTAAATGTCAATAAAGTTTCGAACGTTCAAATGAACGAAATATTATTTTTTAATTATATTTTATCCAGGAATATTGTGCCAACTAAAAATAACAACCAGGATTACAAGTTTATTTAATTCTTTATTATTTTCAATGTAAATTAATCAATATTTAAAAACTTTTTGTAGTTACAAATACAATCAATACGAAAATTCGTTCATTTGAACGTTCAGAACTTTTCAATCATACTGTTAAAAGAATTGGCAAATTGGAATTGCAAATCGGAAACAATATAAAATACAATTATGTTTTTTCCGGGGTACAAATATTTTGCAAATAGTGTTGAGATTTATTTTTTGAGTTTGAATATAATTTATTAAACAGGCTAAAATTAACTTATATCCATAGCCACTAGACGAGACACAAAAAATACACCTTGTTATTTGGGGATAAGTATAAAAGCGAATATTCACGCGAATTTATCTTTGAAAGGACCTTTGTGTGGGAGGATAAAGCTGAAGAATTTGAAGACAGCTTAAGCGTGGCTTGATGTGACTAGGGGTGTGATAATATGGTCTTTTTTTCTAAAATATAAAAATTTCAAAGAAGTTCTTATCCCGACATTTAGAAATTAGATTCCCTTGAGCCGTGACCTTTATGCGACATTTCTTAGAACTAACGACCTAATTCTTACACAAATTAATGTCCATCCTTTCAGAAATTGATCCTGCATATAACCAAGATCTAAAAGTTGTTCTTGTGTAATAAAGAAGAGGGAAGTAGTTATACGTTAGGTATGTACCTTAGGAGCACGAAGGGTAATTGGGTATTGGAAATCACCCTCTCATGAAACATGATTAACTGTATGCTGAACTTTTTATCATTGATAAAAAGTGCTGTAGGCAATTTAAACTACGTATAAGGGAAAACTTGAGGGTAACAGCAAAAAACTGTTGCAATATTAGATCATAATCAATCAATTTACGCGTAAAAACTTTTTTAATTTCATTATTTCGCACTCTAAGTGTTAAATTTCTATGGAAGCCATTCCATAAACATTCTGAGAATATTTATATACTGAGAAAAAAATACTCGGAAATCAATAAATATACTTGTAAATCAACAGATCTCGTTCAAAAGCAGATATTTTATTGATTTAAGTGTATTTATTATACATTGAAATTTATAGTATCACTTTTGAACGGAAACTTGCTTTTGAACGAGATCTATTGATTCAAAAGTACATTGATTGATTTCCAAGTATTTTTTTCTCAGTGTACCACATAGAAATTCTGTGAAAAAGTGTATAGACAAACCATAAAAAAAACTAGGATCAATTTCCACAGAGAATTTTCCAATTCCAATTTACGAACGGAATTTCCTATTAGAATTTCTGAAGAATAATTTCAAAAACATTTAATATTGGTAGAAAGAAAAAACTGTTATCAGGATTACATAGATACATTTAACTTTGTAAAACTAATAGAAAAGAATTGGGTCGTTAAAATTTACATTTTTCACTCGGCGTTTAAATACAGTCAGGTGGAAAAATTTAAAATATCGAATGAAAAGGTAATTTCATTTCATATTGGGGAGATCTATAGAATTTGATTTGTGACTGCGAACGTAACGTGACGCAATGAGGATGTCGTCGTACATTTTTATTGTATATCGCTCCAATTCTCTTTCGACCAACCCCTGTCAGTGAAGGCAAAACAAGAAAATAAAATATCATTTTTCAAATGATGTGGGTCGTGTTTTCTACAATCAATAATGTCAGTAACACTTTATTTGGCACACAAAGTTTAAAATAAAAAATAAAACAATATTGAGGCTTTATTCCAATTTAAAAAGTAAAAATGATGGTTTTGAAAATTTTTAATAGTACCATAAAAATTGTTTTAGAATAATATTTATGTATAAAAATATAAATTATCATTTATATTATTGTGTGATAAAAGTATGTTCCGCTCAATCATATATTCACATAGAACGATAAAGGGAAGGTTGAGTATATTTTTTGTCGCGAGTGTAATATTTCAGATTTAGCCCCCCAGAATTATTTGAGTTTTTCATTTTTCTGTGTCAGAGAACGACAAATGATATAGGTATGGGCTTACCTCTAGCAAGTTGTTTTAAAAAATGATTCTATGACCCGCTGTATTTTTTTATCCTATTTGTTGGATGTTTTGTAATCTTTTTCAATCTTGCTATCAATATAAGTTCACGAATTTGTGCATGTATACATTTTACAGTAAATAGAAATTTTTATTTACTGAAGTGCTTCGGTATATGTATATCCAAAAAGTGAAGGAATTCAAGATTCCAATATTCTGAAAAGCATTATACGTGTAGAGCTTTTTACCAAATAAGGTAGTTGAGTGAATTAACTATAGAATATTCATTCTGATTTACTAACGGCCGTTGCGCGAAATATAATATAAACTTCCTGTACATAAACTAATGTAACAAATTCTCGTTCGAGCAACTATTCAATTCTATGGCAATCCTATGAGGAGTTGTGAACGTTAAAACGACGTTTTCCTTAGCGTTTATTCAGCTCTAAACTCTTGAATACTCATGAATGTGTGGACACTGTATTAAAATAGCTTTTAGCTAAATACGTAGATAAAAGATTAATTAATGTACAACTCATTTCGCAAAATAATCGACTACGATTCCCCGATATAAAATGTTTTGAAACTACAAATTGATTCAAATTTTTATCCGTGAGATATTCTATGCGCGGAATAGATACTTTGTTTGAAATAAATGTGATTGTCTTCAATAAAAAAGTACTCAAGGAAAATGAACACGTCTTGGATTTCCATTTACATTCAAATGGTCATATTAGCGTAAAGTATTCATAACTGTGCGGAACATAATATAACGCTACTACCAAAATTGCACTGAAAACTATATATACTCCGAAATGTTGTAAAATATACATATGTAATCTATTTTCAGTTATTCAATATATAGTAAACATGATATTTTACAGTTGCTATATACAAAATAGTTATCATAATTTAAAAATGAAAATACGCTCAAACCGTATTTCAATTTTGAATTGAAGTTTCAGACATCTACTCAGGCGAATTTTTTTTTCATCAAAGATTTCTCATCTACAATTTAAAATATTGTTTGCATAAATATTTTCCATTCTCTCTGTTGAAATAGATAAATTATTGAAAATAAAACCATTTTTTGTAGTGTGAATTTTTGAAGACAAAAAAAAATACATCTGAGTAGACGTCTGAAACTGCAGTCTAATTATTCCAATTACTTTGTATGGTAAATATGGTGAGACCACAACTTGAACTTAGACAAGAATTAGTTGCAGTTTAAATATTTGTCGACTCAATTAAAGAGCTTTTTTTGTTAAAACAGACGAATGTCAGTTGCATATATCAATATTTGTTAATTTACTTAGCTATATTTCTACGTACTATGTCAACAAGTACAAACTCTCGAAAACTGCTCTGATTTTATACGAATTGTGAGAAATGAAAATTAACTAAAGTAAAAATACATGTTCGTTGAATGCTTGAATATGTCCCTACATTGAGAAGTAAACCTATATTTATTCTAAAAAAATGAGTTCCTCAGTCGTAAACGAAAATGGAAATTCGGTCGTAAATCCCATCTTCTTAAAAAGCTCGTTATTATTCTCATTTTCCCCTGTCAAAATCGATGCTGTAAATCACCTGCCGAAGTTGATAAAAGACTAGAGATCAGAATGAATGGAAATTTTACTTCTGCAGTCATGCCAAATAAGTGGGTTCGTGTAGATATGTAAATTGGAAAATGGATTGCGTTCTTTTTTTTAAATCAGAATTGTAAAATCCTTAGGGATCGAGTACAGTTACACTGCTGGACAAAGTAATAATATTGTAAATCCAATCTCAGTCAAATTGAAAAAATTGAGGATAACTGTTTGCCTGAAGGATTCTGACATCGAATAATATTTTTTGGGGATAAAAGTGATGTGCTCTTTCATATTTTGCAACAAAAAATCTGGTATTTCATCTCGCTAAGTCGTATTCAGTCAGATTGGTATCCTTGCTTCAAAATCGGATTAGAAAAGATTAAGTCGGATAGAAATCTTAGTTTGACCTTAGATTAGGTCATATTCTGTCGGATTGGAATCCTTGTTTCGTCTTCGGATTAGATAACATTCATTCGCATAGGAATTTTTGGTCCGTCTTCGGCTTGGATCGGAATAAAACTGGTTACACGGAGAAAACTGGATATTAAACCGTAATATCTAGTTATTTAACTATGGGACGACTAGCTAGATATTTAGATATAATATCTAGATATTAAAATATATAATCCAAATATTCTAACATCCAATATTTTAATCTCTGGATATTAAGTTTTAATATCAAGATATTATATCTAAATATCTAGATAGTCGTCCCATAGTTAAATAGCTAGATATTACGGTTTAATATCCAGTTTTCTCCGTGTGGGATTCAAATTCCAGAATGAAATGCGTTAAAAAGAATAGATTTTTATAAATTTCCTTTACGTTCTTATTACTTTTTAAACTGAGAAAAAAATACTCGGAAATCAATAAATATATCTTTGAATCAATAGATCTTGTTCAAAAGCAGATATTTTACTCATTTTACTGTATATATATATACTATAAAATGTATAGTATCACTATTGAACGAGATCTATTGATTGAAAAGTATATTTATTAATTTCCGAGTATTTCTTAGTTTACGGTAGAGTTAATGGACCAAGTTTGTCGCTACAATATATATATATATAT
>UCOH01007067.1:0-16773 GCA_900474275.1 Synergus japonicus
GGTGTTTACATAGCAAAAATTATGATTAAATAAAGAAATAAAAAATAATTATCATTTATTACAATTTTTAATTCACAATATTTAAAATCAATTAAAAAATATATCAGAAATAATGTAAAACGAAAACACGTGATATTGACCTAACCTCAAAGCTCATACAATATATTCAATATATTTTAACTTATGAATCTAAAGTTCATTAAAATATAATATCCTGTAGAATTGAATTACCTGAAACATTCATAAAAAATACCTGAAAAACATAATCATAATCATTACCATTAGTCTTCATAATATTTGATAGTATGTATACTAGCAGAAGACTTTACTTTAGTTGTCAACGCGTTAATTTCCGTAAAACAGAAAATCAGCTTGAAACTCAAATAGTACTCAAATAGCCGGAGAAGCTGGTCGTCAGATCGGTCGAGTTCGGCTAGAAACTTCGTGCATTTTCGTGTAATGTACGCAGCGTGAAGCATGGACTTTTCACCGACACGCTACGTTTGAATGTATTGCTCCCACGGGGAACCGTGGTGGGGGCCGAAAAATCCCACGATCTGGAGACACTGTCTCGACGACGTGGCCAGATTGTTTAGGAAAATTGGTGAACACACTGACAAACAGGTTATTGTAGAATATTTTTTGCCGAGTTCCGAGCAGTCATATAAAACAGGAATAGGAGAAAGACATAAATTTACTCTTTACCTTAATCCCTGACTGTGTTTTCAATTTAATCAAGTGATACTGGTTTAAAGCACAATGGGACTGTGCAAGTGCCCGTGGAGAAGAGTTACTAACCAATTTTGTTTCGAGCACCGAGTTAATGTCTGCGAAAATTGCATGGTTACGAATCATCCAAAGGTACAGAAAATAGTTCATTTTATTTGTCTATTTAAAGTAAGTGGTTGTCTTTTAAATACTTACGAGGTAAAATAAAAATAAGTGACCTGTCATTCTTTGCATTAGAAAATCTCGGATACCGGCATATTAGCAATTTCCTTTTCTAAAATGAACAATTTGGTGATTTGTCATATTATTTTTTTTCCCCAAATGTCCATATGTCTACAGTATCCCACTAGGAAATGATCGTGATTTTTTCTGGATTGAACTAAAAGATTTTAAATAGCAAAACATTAGGTATAGGCGGTATAGGTGTGGTTTGAATTGAAAATTCTCCCCAATATTATTACTAGCAATAGTTCAAATAGTAAAAATTATGGCTGATGTATGTACATGAAAATTGAAGGAGTTAAGCTTCAAACTGTTTTGAAGATGATATGCTCTTTTAAATTTTTTCCATTTGTTATAAATACTAGGGGTGCCATTTGTGAGCCAGTGAGCACACATTCTAATCACACTTTTATTTAAATTACTTTAGCTTCAAATGAAGAAGAAAACTAATTTACTTACGGTTTTATCGACCTTAAGGAACACAAAAAAGCGCTCAAGATTTTCGTTAGATATTATTTTTAAATCTCATTCAAACTTTGCGATTTGTGTTAGAATTTGTTATGACAGTCTTGTAGGGCGTTCAAAAAGATATATTTTTCATTCTTTAACTCTTTTTCATATCGTGCATTACTTGGCTTTAAATTAAATTCCTTTTTTTTTTTAATTTTAAAAATGTTCTAATTTTTCGAATTTTCATCAAAAATGGTTTGAAGCTTAACTCCTCCAGTTTTCATGTAAAAATATTTAGAACTTCGTCGATTGTAAAAAAACAACAATCTTCTATCTCATCGGGAAGGGGTCGAACATTTCGGTTACTCAATCAGTCATCGCTCTTGTGGATCTATACTAGGGTGGTCTTTATTTTTTGATTTTCGATTTTAGCGAAATCGGTTAATATTAACATTTGTCTCAAAGCACTCAAAGTTTCTTATGTAATAAACACGGGGAAAAATACTGTCCAACTTCAAATGCAGATATTTTTTTTTATATTTCGTTTCGATGTCTTTTTTTAATACATTCTAAAGATCAAAATTGCAAAGAGCCAAAAGATTCCGGTGAAATATAAAAAAAAATACCTGCATTTGAAGTTCAACGGTACTTTTCCCCATGTTAATTGCATGAGAAACTTTGAGTACTTTGAGGCAAATGTTAATTTTAACGGATTTTGCTAAAATTTGGTAGAGATCATTTTTTTGGTCATTATAACAAAATGAAAGAAGAATCGAAGAAAAACAAAAAAAAAACACCCTAATATGTACATAAATGGCCGCCCATTTGAAAATGACAATCATAGAGGAGACTTTGGTCTCCTTATGTCTATATGTACTCCATGGTTTCCGCTTTTAAATGAAAAGATCTTCATTTTCGTTGAATCGTGCTGTGTAATGAATGCAGATGAAGTCGCTCAGAAATTCCAACTGTAAAAACAAACAGTAAACGGATCCTAAAAGTTTTAGGTTCAGTTTACTCAATCATAAAAATAAAAATGCAAGCAAAGGAAAACACCCGAGATCGAATTCACAACTAATTTTGTAAGTTTTTTTAATTTTCTTTCCAACATAATTGTTCAACTTTAAAAGACAGATTTACTTTATATAGGTTTAGCGTATATTTAAATACATACTCGCTGATGACACTCTAGTTATGTATATCTGTAGTATGTACTTAATTAAGTAAAATGAATGTTAAAGTCAGTGATTTAATTTCTGATTGAATTTATTATACCTGCGTACCTTTATTTACAGTGTGTAGTGCAATCGTATCTTCAGTGGCTACAAGACAGCGATTGGAATCCTATTTGTGGATTATGTTCAGAAAACTTGAGTGATGGAGACTGTATAAGATTAATCTGCTATCACGTGTATCATTGGGCTTGCATAGATAAGTATGCTAGAAATTTACCAGCTACGACGGCACCTGCTGGCTACACGTGTCCATCGTGCCATTCACGAATTTTCCCACAAGCAAATCTGGTGTCTCCAGTAGCTGATGTTCTTCGAGAAAAATTAGCTGGTGTCAACTGGGCCAGAGCTGGACTTGGACTACCCTTGGTAAGGATTTATTTTTCTATTATCTACATATTATGTATATAACAGATTAAGAATTGATTCTGAATATATTTTTCATGCTCTTATAATTGTAAAAAGAGTTGTTCAAATTTGTTTTCAGTTGAGTGAAGAAAGAGAACAGAGACCAGTGCAAAATCATGAAATTACGTCGGCAGAGAACAACGCAGCTTTCCAAAATCACACACCTACAATCCCACCCGCATCTCCTTCGTCGTCAACAATATCCAGAACAAACAGTACACATAATTCTGCAAATTCCAATTTAAACAACGTCCATTCAAGTAATCAGAAGGTGGGTCCGCCTTACTCAGTAGTAAATATCGACGCCACACTCAGCAATCAAACTCCGAGGAAAGTCTTTGAAGCCTACGATGATCCAAAAGATGTGTCTTTCGATCACGATGAAAATAAGTATCAACGGAAATCCGCAATCGACTGGTTTTTACGGTGGTGGAAATTGATTGCTAGACCGACAGCCCGTCGGAGAAACTCACCCGGATTTTTGTACAAGCGATATGTCTTGCTAGCCGTTTTTGGTTTTGTTGCTTTTATCTTTGTCGTGATTATATTTTCCTGGCTGGGTAAAATGGCAACAGATGGTGATCCTTCTTTTAGTGTCTTCGAAAATCGACAAATCAAAGTCCAGCGTGATGATGTTGCAAAGTAAATTTAGTTACACCGGTTGCACATTTTTTAAATAAACTAATGTGAATGATATTTGAAGAGGACTGAATGAATCGTAATATTTTGAGTTTAAAATTCAACGTTAGGAGAATGTTTGTGATTACGAGTGCATTTCCGATAGAAAGTCATAACGTCTAATTGCAAGTGAATTTTCGAAACTTCAACTTGAAAGAGTTAATCGCTCAGTTATAAAAATACACTAAAATTCGTATTTATTTGACAACACTAATAATTCTATAAAAACTTCAAGATCAATTATTTTTGAAACACATTTTTTAATGTAAATATTTGAATTTCACATAACTTATCATATAATGCATTTTTATTCAAATTCAATTTACAAATTGTATTCCACATATTAATTTAGAATTTCATAAGATTAGTGCAGAATTTTTTTTTGTAAATACGAGAACTGAAAAAATATTCGAAGACAACACATTGAATGTTTTTGCTATAACATTCTTGTTAATTAATAATTAAGCGACGTTCAAGAGGATCTAAAGCATTATGATTTTGAATGATCTGTTGATTTTTTAATAAGAATCTCTAGTCAAGGTTTATTTAAATAAATATCCAGTTCTAACTAAATTTTTCGTTTTCTTCTTTCGATCTCTGTATTGATTACGATTAATGCCCAATGCTAAGGTTAAGACGATAGTGAATTTAAAAGGACTATCTTTTTTTTTTTAACAGAAATTGTTAAAGCAATGTGATCTATCAAAATCATAATGTTAAATATGTATAATATATTCCAATGTATTGTAAAGAAAGTTAAACATTTGTAAAATATATTTAACATTCTATAAATTAGTGTTTCTTCTAATTAAGTATAATAATTTCAAATGTCCAAAACACTTATTCTTGAAGATTAAAACAAGATCTTCGAGATATTTCTACCTAATAAAAATGGAATACCTTTTTCTATAATAATGAATATAAGTATTTTCAATGTGTAAAATGAACTACGAGTCCTGCGAAAAAATTGTTCAAAGTTATTGTATACATATATGGGGTATTTTTTCTCATGTGTACCCAGTCTGAACTATGACTTTGTTTGATCACATTCAAACTTGAAAAAAGTGTAGTCCTATTAGATAGAACTTTACAGGAAAACATTTTTTCGATTGGATAAAAGTTTAGGATTAACTATTTTTATTTCAACTTCGGAAAATCGCGAATTAGGATAAAGCGGATTCTGAGAAGTGAGGTTCTACTGTAAAGAATTTAAAGTAAAATGTTAGAATTTTAAGAAATTTTAAGAGATTTTAAAGGTTTTTGTGAAATTTTAAAGCATTTCAAAACGTTTCTAGGATTTTCTATAAATTTTATCATAGCAGCCTATAAAAGTCTGCTCTAGATTTTTGATGGTATGTACATGATTTGTCTCTTTCTTTTAGCAAGTCAAATGAAGAGCTGTTACTGATCTAAAGGAGGGAGATTACATGACGCCGCACCAATCCTAAATTTTTCTCCTCAGTTTTCATCTACCTGAGCAAAGACATTCTTTGACCTGAGGAAGATTTTAGAAGTGCGCTTGTTTCGAACCGGTTTAGTAGTCCTTCAATTTTTGTTCCGATCAGACTCGGATTTGTATCCCAGGATTTAAAACGTCCAATTCTTTCAACAGTAACTTATGGAATATAAAATGAAACTTATCGACCGGATACATTATTGGTCCAGACGACATTTTACAGCATTTATACTGGGATTGTTCATCGCATTTGGAATTATTGACCTTTTTAATAAAGGACACAACCATTTAATAGCAACATTATTCTCCTTTACTTTTGGTAAATATTTACTTGCACTTTTACAAGAGTATTTTAATATTGTTTAATAATAGTACTTAAATAAAATAAGGCTAAAATTTTATTACATTAAGTTTGTGAGCCAAACTTAGTTGACGGTCTAACAAAGTTTGATTGAACCTTGAAAATTCGCTTAGCTCATACTAACAATTCCTGTATAGGTCCCTATAGGTTCCTATATAAGTTCATATAATATAGGAACATTCTATATTCGCCCTACTGAAAATTCCTACATAGATCCCTGTTATAGAAAGTTAGAAGCTCTAACATTAATTATTTAATTAAGAAATTGTAAATTGACTTTTAATGATATTTTTGAATTACCTTGTATTTGTTGTTTTTTAAATCACACGCAATGAACTTAAGTTACTTTCTTTAATAAAACTGTAACTGCAATGATACATAGATACTTTTTATTGTAAAATAACTTAACTGTATCTAAATACCTACTCTAAATATAGTAACTTACCCAATACTGATATAATAATATAGTTATAGTACTTGGGCAGCCCAAAATCAGTAAAAATTACTGTGCAGCAGTAGTATTTCTCTTATATTGAGAAATACTGTACAGTATAATATAGTAAAATAATATATTAATAAATAGAAAATTAATTAATTTAAAAAATTACATAAATTAATATTTTTATAAGAAATTAAATATATTTAGCTCAATTTTGAATAGAAAAAAATTATTTAGATTTAATATAAATATTATATGTAAAATTTATAATAAATAAATATGAATGTTATTGGATTTTCAAAAAAAAAAATAATTATATAAATTATTCATTAGAGGGTAGGGGGAAAGTATAATATATTAATAAATATATATGTATATATATATTTTTTTTTTTTTTATCTATAGGTAAAAAGGTTTTAAAAAGCTGTTATTTTCTATTTTGTTTCACAATTGTTATCTTTAACTTTTGATATTCTTTGAACCGTTTAAGTCACTCAGATATTTATCTCTGAGATAAATCTGAGCGATCTACTATCTATAATTTGTTCGGAATTCTTATATCTCCTTGAAAATCAGATTTTATTGAACACCTGGCCAAATGATTTAAAAATGTTAGACAAAAATATCAAGGTAAAAATCACATTTCTGCAATGCTGAGGAAAAAGGTCAACAAATTGATTTCCACTTAAAACGAAATAGTCGACAAAAGCTGTTTCTATAAATAAACCTACCATATTTTTTATTATAGGAAAAAAAATTAAAACGAGTGTAAGATGAATATTTAAAAAAATAATAAGTTGGCAAGTACAAAATTTGCTTCTGCGAAAAATTTAATTATATATGAGATAAAATACTTTTGTATGATATATACTCTCACTTTACTGCACACGTTGCAATACCCAAGTCTCTGCATAGGTATAATTTTTCACTTGTAACTAGAAAAGCAAAAAAGGAAACAGGATCTTTTTTAATAAAAAAAAAAAAAAAACAGCGCAAAAAGTGATATCTAATTATCAATTTAAATTGAATTCTTTCCATTCTTTTCAATTAATAGGATTTCAATTAAACTATTTTGATAAAATCTCTAACAAACTCGATTTTGGGAACAGTCGTGCAAATTCGCACTAGTGTGCCACTATCGTTAGGCTGACGGAATAAGTTTACTGGGGACCCCCTAATTCTGTTCGGGAAATACTCTGAAATATCCCCTTCCTCTCTCACACCCTCTCCGATTACAGTCGCGCAAAATTTACTTTCGCTCCTAGGACTATAATTGGCTCCTTTCGCGAAGCTTAATAGACACCGAAAATCAATGTTTCGTTACACATATTATGTTATGAAAATTAATTTTTTTGAAAGTTTCCTTTGTTGATATAAAATATTATACCTACATTTTTTTCTGTCTCACTTAAATGTAGGTGCTGCCTTTTTATATCGACGCATCAAGGCCCAAAATAAAGCTGATCTTAATATGGCTGTGGTAATAATTGGTTGCGATTCAGGACTAGGATATAGCCTGGCACTTCACTGTCGTGCTCTTGGATTTTCGGTAATTGCAAGTGTACTTGACGAAAATGGTCCCAACGTAAAAGAACTTATGCAAGCGAGCATTTATGTCTATCAGTTAGATATTACTGATAAAAAGAGTGTGAAGATTTTTGGAATTGCTGTCAATGAACTTTTGAATAAAGAAAACTTAAGTAAGTAAATATACATATATAATTAATTTTTATAATATTTATAATATAATATTTAATTATCTCTCTGATTATCATTGTAAATATTAAACAGCTTATAGTACAAAATGTATACCTACGTTTCTTCTGCTTGGATAGGGAAATTTAATTCCCAGCCAACCGTAAGGATTCGTCTCTTATAGAGAAGGAAACTGGGAGTTACATAATAAATAATCTCTATGAAAGTTGAATTATTTACTTGTGTAAAATGCTACAAAAAATTCTAAATAATTTCTAAATATTTTGCTAAAAAATAAAAAACAAAATATTTGCCTAACTTTATTCAAACTGAGCTTGTAATTTTCTCGTTCAAGAAAACAATTTCCAGTTCAAACGCACAGTTATTCATTTGAGGAAAAATCCAAATTGATAATATTTCTCGGTTATCGGTATTTATTTATCTCGTGTTGAAATTGCTTGCAGGTCTGTATGCATTAGTAAATAATGCTGCAGTAATGGTTGTAGGCGAATTCGAGTGGCAAACAGAGGAGCATATGATGCAACAAGTCAACGTAAACCTTGTGGGTACAATGAGAATTACGAAAGAAATTATTCCATTACTCAGGAAATATAAGGGTAGAATTATTTTTATCTCGAGTCATTGCGCCATGGAACCCTTGCCTGGATTTTCCATTTATGGTGCTACCAAAAGTGCAATTCGAGCTTGGGCTACCAGTCTAAGGGTGGAATTGAAGAAACAGAATATCAGAGTCACATGTTTCGCACCTGGTAAGTATATTCTAGCTGTGATTATATATTACATACTTACCAACTGACAATCCTGGATTAAAAAAAAAATGTTTACTTATTAACACAACAAAGCTTTTTTGTTTTATGAGGAAGTAAAAAAGTCGCGGAAAATATATTTTATTAGAAATCTATTCATAAATTCTCATCTATTTTGCAGTATATCCAGAAGAAAAAATTGAAAATTTTGTGGCCTACATGTTGTATCTCATATGTTGTTCATAATAGAATATTAAGTTTATAAATAATTTTAGTTAAGTATATTATATACAATATTTCACATTTTAACAGGAGGATTTATTCTTGAAAGTAACATAATTAATCGGCAAATGGATTATTTTAAAGAAATGGAGGCCTTAATGAATATGGAAGAAAGGAATAATGATTTCTTCAAGAAAACGGTGCATTTTTTTGAAATTATTAAATCTCATGTGCGACCGCAAAGATTAAGCAGCTCTGTAATCTACGAAACGTTCCAAGATTCTCTTTTGGATAGATATCCATCTGCATCTTACGAGTAAGTAAAACTATAGAAATGTCTTTGCCTATATATACTATAATGCTGTCCAGCCTGTATATTTTTTCTCTTCATTTAAAATTTTTTACGTTTTAATTTGAAAAATCGACTAGCCTATTTTAAAAAGATGATTGAGTCGTAGTCAAAAAAGATTTTAACGCCTTTTCTTTTAACTCCATAATTTCCATACTCCTAAAAAAGTAATCACAATAAAATATGATTTTAGATGCTGTCCTTGGAGGTACACATATTATCACACGCTGTGCAAAATATCTCCTACGTGCATTCGAGATATGCTGATAGAAGAATTTACTCAGATGCGACGTTAGAGTAGTGCTAATATTTCAATTATTCCCATTAAGGAATGTTTTTTAATCTCATTAAAATTAGTATATTTAGTTATAGAGGAATTCTATGCCGAGTTCAAAATTACGGTTGTTGGAGCCAAGTTCTAATTTAAAAATTCGATTTCTTCACTTTACTTAATGAATATTAAAATTGGAATTTTTTCCCTTTGTAGAATTAATAAATTTTTAATTAGAATTATGCGCACAGAGCGGGAAAATAGCTAATTCAAATATTTTTTAAGTAAAATGAAAATATTCAATTTTGAAGTTAAATTTTGAATACTTCGTTTTATGCAAACAAGAAAAATTCATATATAGTCAATAATTTATTAAAAATGTTGCTAGTATCAAATATTGTTATTGTTTTAACTATGAAGCATTTTAGAAAATTAATTGTATAGTTCTGTATGGTCCGAGAGTCACATTAAATAGAGATACTTATTATATTGTTTCATATATATTTTTGAATTTTCGAACTCCCTCGTGGACAAATTTTAAAAGACTTTATCTTTTGTAATTTTTGTAAGAAATGTTTGAAATTTGAACACCGTATTCCACCGTAATCTATTATGTAATAATATTTTAAAAAAATATATATATATATTAAAAAATGTCAAAATACGAACGTTTTTTCTTCTGCTCGTAAAATTGGGAAAATAGCTGTTATACAAATTTGAATTTTCACTCTTTATTTAAAATCTCCTGCATATCATTAAGTTTTCTACATTATATCCTTAATTTATCTGTCACCCTGGCATCGATTTTGAAGCATACTTGTGCGTTGTCATCATCATCAACTAAAGAGAACTGGATTTTTAGCTTAATTTTGGGATAAGCAAGCAGTACTGGCATATGCAAAGCATATGTAACTTCTTCACCCTCATCCAAAGGACACTCTGCATTCGTCAAAGTGTCACAGGCATTTTTTTGTGGCAAAGGATAATTAACTGATATCGAACCTACTAGAAAGGCTTTCACTTTTGGTTTTAAGGTGGTCGTACTGGAAGCTGAAAAATTAATATTTATAAATATTAATTTATTGATTTATTCAAACTATAGTTTGAATAAATGAAAATGAATAAAAAAATTTACAACATTATACATGAAATGATTTATATAAATATAAATAATAAATAAATAAATAAATATTGATAATTATTAAATATAAATAATAATTTATTAAATATATTTATATTCCTTATATGTTTTGGCACGAAAATCATGACTATAATAAAAAATACTTACTAACTACGAAATCCCATTCTGCGGTGACGTTAGTGCCTCTCACGATATCACAAGGAACATCGGTGCATCCGAGAATTCTGAGATCAGTAGGAGATGGAATTCCATCGCATTCTTCAAAAGGTGTGGATTGAACTAAGGCCATGCACAAGCAAATAGTAACAGCTGAAAGTTAAAATTATTTATTTTATTATTTGTGAAAGAATTTTCTAAAAAATGCACAAAAATTTTAAATATATATATATATATTTTTTTTTCCTGAATACGCCGTCCTCGTACCAATTTTCACTTAGAAGTGCATGCTAAAGTTTGTATCATAGAAATTATATTTTTGGAATGCCTCCTGAGTATTACTACTGAAAATATTTTAAAAACTCGTTAGGGATCTTTTTTTAAATAATTCAATAATCAATACGTATTTGTCATTTTATAGAGAATTTTTTTTAATTCTAATATATTGTAATAATGTTCAATGAAATAAATTCACTAAAAAAGAATGTAATATACAGAAATATTTAAACGAAAGGTTCAATTTCTCGATAGGGTAAATTATTTTTTTCAATAATTTTATATAAAATAGATCAAAACTTCTGAAATATTAGTGACCTATTGCTTAATACTAAAAACTTAATTAATTTTCACTACATATTATGTGAATAAAGTGTATTACCTAATAGAATATTAGCCATCTTGATAATTCACTCAGTCCTTATAAAAAAACAAATATCTTTCTTGAAGTTGAGAGAGTAAACTACTTTTATTTCCTTCAAGAATTTATATTTATTGAGTCAGCGTAAATCTAATCGAACACCTGTGTATCATGAATCAGGTGATAAATACCTGTGTGAAGATATAATCAATTTACGCATGATAAAAAACTGGACATTATCTTGTAATTGAGAATTTTAGGCAAACAATGTGTATAATTTTATTTTATTGTGAGAAAAAAATTCATAATTCATAATGCTGTTTTACTATTCTCAGCTTCATCAATAATTCTAGGCGATAGTTAATATTTCGAGAGGCTCTCATTTTTCAAATTTATTTACAATGAGAATGGGGTCACAAGTAATCCAGGCATATTTAAATAAAAAGTTTGAGGTATCCAACGCGTAAATCAATAGCTACACTGTAGGCTGATTTTTTTTTCAAATTCAATTTTACACACCCCTTTTATTCATTTTTCCAATGTGCTGTATTATCAAGCTGTTATACTTTTATCAAGCCAACTCCTCTCTCGGCTTGGTCATTCAACCTGCAGTACTTTCACAATCTTAAGAGCATCTTTATATTCTGTATTTTCAATGCAAACTTGAGGATCTTGGTCCAAAAATTTTCTTTGTAACTAAATCATCAAGTTCTTGTATTCTATAGATTTCTGAGGATTAGATGCGTTTATAAACTGTATAGAAATGTCTTTTTCGAAATAAGCCAGAACAACAAGCTCTTCATTCGGGTACTAGGTATAAATGGTTCTAAATTTAGATATACCTGATGAAAGTAAGAAGATAGAAAAGGATACAGATTTTCCAGCAAAAGTGTACACTCAAAAAATTTTTATTCATTTCCTCTATCTTTTTCTATCTTTTAGTCTATCTCTTCCAAAAAATTTGAATATCTTTCTAAGTCAAAGAATGTATTTAAATCACTTTTGTACATGAATATAATTTTAATCGTACAGCAACACATAACACTAAAAACCAACAACTATGGGGACGCAAACCCACGCTTATAGAGTTCGCTGTCCAACACTTAGTTCACTGAGCTAACGAAGGATTTAGGACTTGTATTGTAAAAACCAGTGTCACTCATTCAAAAGAGCTCTATCCCTATTCTACCCAAATCTATCTTTTTCAATCTCTTTGTCAGTATAATCACTTCAAGAGAGATAGAGAAGGATTGAAATTATTATACGTGGATAGATGTGGATATAAAGGTATGAATTGAAAAGGAAAATTTTCCTAGTGAATTGCAAAAAGAATAGAAAATGATTGAAACGATTAGATTAAGGATAGACAATTAGACATGGATAGAAATATAGTGATTGGAAATGACAGGCTTGGTATACACTTCAAGAGACATAGGAAAGGATTGAAAAGCCGATAAAAGGATAGACATGGATATAGAAATGGTAAAGATTGAAATGGATATACTTGGTAGGAATATACCTAAAGAAATATAGAAAAATATTAAAATGAATAAACAAGAATAGATATGGATAGGAAAGTAGGGATTGAAAAAGATAGGCGCTGCAACAGATTGCGAAAGGGATAGAAAAAATTAGTGTAGATAGGCGAAGAGGGCTGTGCGCGGGAATTTATGTTGAGGGGGGGGACTTTTTCCAATAAATTATATATTATCGCTTTGCTTGTCGTTTAATCAAATTCACAATGCTTTCGATAAGACAAAGATCGAAATATTTTTATGTTTAATTCATATGTTTCAAAAAAAATCCTTTAAACGATCGTCTTTGATGTAAAAAAAAATTATTTTTAATTTTAATTTTTCTATGGGTGGGGGGGGTGAACTACCAAAACTCCTCCTTGCGCACGGCCCTGAGCGGAGAAAAAAGAAAGATTAGCGTGGATAGATGGAGGATAGGAAATTATTGGTGAAGTTAGATGAAAGCTACAGAAAGATAGAAATATTGATATTCAAAAGGAAAGAGATTATTGTAGATGAAGAAAGATGTAGAAATAGATTGGCATGGATTCAGTTTTTCTTTCTATTTTAATTCTGAAGATTGTTGACTCTGAATTAATTTTTCGATGTTTTTTCAGCCCGTTTACTCCTTCTTGTAATGATGGTTAATCCAAAAAAACTCATAATAAATATTTTTTGCTAAAATTAAACAATTTATCTTCATTTTACGCAAACGGAAGTAAATAGACTACTTTTAGCAAAAAAATTTATTATTGCGAATATTTAAAGTTGCGGCAACTTAATTTGCTCACATGGTAATTGCCACATGATTTAAATCTGTAATTACCACATGATTAAATCTGTGATTACCACAATTTTTTGAATTAAAAATTATTAATTTAGCGGAATAAAGCTGATGATGAAAAAACGTTTTCAAACCCCAACAGAAAATTCTATTTGGATACCTTTTTTTTATAGAAATTATCGTTATTACATTTATATATATATTAGCGCGCGAGTCTGGTAAAAAGTCGAAAATTGGAACTCCTGTGCTCTGACAACCCGTCATGCTAGAAAGTCCGGCGGAATTTCAAGAAAAGGATACAAGTTTTTAGGCGGCTGCAACCCTCTCCAATTAAAATATTTTAAAACAGGGGTAAAATAAAAAAGTACGCGATATTTGTTGACAAATGAATAACAGATTCTTTTGACCTTTCATTGCCAGCAATTTGTCACATTTTGTAACTAAGTTACTGTAAAAGACAAATATATGTAATCCCATGAATTGTATCCGAACTAAACCGTTTTATTCCGATCTAATCCGAAGGAAATCTTCAATCAGAATTAATCCGAATAAATCCGATTGAATTCGAATTTTTCGAAATTGAAATAGGCTAAAAATCTAAAAATGACGAATGTAATGACTGATGTAAACTGCAGGAGACTGAATAAATATTAACTGATTGTATTATTACTACACACACTTGAGATGTACTTAGTAATATCTGGTAATATTTATATATATATGTACTTTGTGCATGTGGTGTGACGCCATCGCATGCTGCCTGCTGATATATGCCCCATACGCCAGCCAGTCGGTCGTGCGATCGAGTCCGTGTGAGATCGGTATTCGGTAATGCCCCAAACCCTCCAGACGGCAGACACGGCCCTAGTGTTATTGGTGTCATATAACAGTGATTACAGGTCCGCGATCGGAAAGTGCTACCTAGAAATGAAATAAGTAGATGAATGTGTGTTATTTTCTGAAAACGAACCTTTACGGATAAGGTTTAAGTAAAGTGTTAACGGAATAAGATAAACTTCAACGTGCACTCTGTGTTTTGAAAACCGGCATACACAGGTGTGTCGACGGTTACATTGTTGTCAAGATGGCGTCGAAAGGAAAGATAGCCACTGAGGTAAGTTCGTTTATGTATTTACATTGATCATATTACACGCGAAATGGAGAATCGGGTTCGATTCTCGATTTTAAGACTTGTGACGACAAAAGGTTATGTTTTGTTGGTACTCATTCGACGTTGGGCGAGTCTGGCGCTCGCTCGGGTCACATTCGGGCGTTAACTGATAGGTCGCATCGTCGCATGCGTCATGACTTTGTTATGACTCGCGCATAATGCATTTTTATGACATTCCCAAGATCAGCGCTTTCAGAGTTTCAGTCCTTCACTAATTTACAATTTATTCATACCACAAGTGCAACAGATAAATTGTAGCGGCAGCGACGGCGTAGTGAATCCTTAGTCTTATAGTGCTATAGTATAGTATAGTATAGCACTATAGAGCTATACTGATATATAGCTATAGTAATGTATCAGATATTATATTCAAGACGTGAACACGAACCTAATTAAATTTACACAGTCAACGTTTCCACTATACCTTCGTTTTACTGTATGTACTCTACACCGACCGCGTGGTCAGGCCACGCCTTTTTTTATTCTTGTTGTCTCTCGTAAAGTCATAAAGTTGTAATTAGTAGCCTACTAACTGAAATATATTTAGTTATATAGTATTTGTTGAATAAAAATGATGCTATAGAATTTTTAGATGTAAATTTAAACTCAATGTAAGTATTGTTCCCTTTCTTTTTAAAGGGATCTATATATACTAAAAAATTTTCGGTGCCTCCACATTTTTAGTTACGCTACTGGTTGTAATACTCTTATGTTATCAAATATTCCTTCTATTCGAAATATGGTTATGGAAATAACACAATAATTGAGAACAAAGATATTTATTTTATTTAAGACACTTGGAAGGCAGGTCTTTGCTTATCGAGATGCGATTTTAGATAAAAGACTTAATGTGTCACACAAAGCTCATACACACCATACTCATTTCAATCCATGGTTATAGTTTACATTATATAGATTATACATATAAATTACATACACTCTGAGATTTTTGTTCCAGACCTCCCAGAATATATGACGAGTAACCTAAACATTAAAATACTACGAAATGTAGATTATGTTTTTGCCCTATATACATTTTTAATTGTTGAAATAATCCAACACGCCTCCTCAAAAAATAATCTACTTAATATCATTAAAAATCAATCATTTATATAAGCAAAAGCAAAGACGCACCTTCCTTGTGTTATCTGGGAGAACTATTTACAAATAGTCCAACATTCGTGCGAGGGATTAGGGAAAACCCAGAAAAACCTAATCCGACCATCATCAGTTTATCTTAAAATTATATTATAATTAAAACGATTATACAGTGAGTCTATTCCAGACTCATTCCTCTTCCGAGTTCCAGGAACTTTGGTGTTGGTAACGGTTTCGTTAGCAAATCATTCAATTGGTTACCTGTTGGAATGTATTTTATATTAATAACATTTTTCTCAACTTGTTCTCTAGAAAAATGATATTTTATGTCTATATACTTTGATCTTTTGTGACTTGTTGGATTGCTTGCTATACTAATACAACCATTGTTGTCTACATAAATTATAATTGGTTTTGAAATATATATGTTGATACTGATTGCCAATGATTTCAACCATAATACTTCCTGGACAGCTTCAAAAAGTGCTATGTACTCAGCTTCAGTAGATGAAGCTGCTACTGATGCTTGTTTTCTTGTATTCCAACAAACTGTACAATTTTCAAACAATTTAAATAAGTAACCTGTTGTACTTTTTCTGTCTTTATCATCATTGCCACCCCAATCAGAATCAACATAACCAACTAAAATAAAAATATTGTAGATTGTAGATGGGTATTTGTTATTAAAAATGATGAATTTGGAAACCCATCAAAATATAAAGCTCGTGTTGTTGTTAGAGGTTTTAGTCAGAAATATTTAACTGATTATAATGAAACTTTTGCCCCTATTGCTAGAATTGCTAGTTTCAGGTTTATAATTGCATTTGCTAACCAATTCAATCTCTTAGTCCACCATATGGATGTTAAATCAGCATTTTTAAACGGTATATTAAAAGAAGAAATATATATGAGAGTCCCTGAAGGGGTTCCAAGTAAATCTAATCAAGTGTGTAAATTAAATAAAGCTATATATATATATATATATATATATAT
>UCOH01007068.1:0-65982 GCA_900474275.1 Synergus japonicus
TATATATATATATATATATATATATATATTAAATGCAGAATGAATTTTTCTTCTAAAAATATGGAGTTTTTGTAATTGTTTTGTGTAATTGGTAATTGGTTCCTTTACCCTATCTTACGTTTATAACTAAATTGAATTTATAATAAATTAATAATGCTTTTAAACTGTTTACTTTGAAAATCAACTCACTTAAAATATTAAAATAAAAAAAAACCAGTAATCTTACCCATTCTAGAAGATTCTTTCTCAGCTTCTTTTCATCATCTACCATTTGTAACATGTCGTGATAAGTGGCTGTAGCAACTCCAATGTCCAATGATTCAGGTTCCAAAGACATTTTGCAAACCAGTTCATCATGTGAGAAAACACAGAACCTTCTCAAATTTGAATAATGAGAAACACATTCCCTTCCTATCCGCAACTGTTACAGATAGAAAAATATCAAATAAGTATTAGATACCAATTAAAGCTTGACATAAAAAATGACTACACAACTTTTTTGTACTCGCATTAAGATGTAAAGGAAATGAATGCCAAATTGTACTCAATAGAGTACAATATTTTCGTGTAATTTTCTAATTTCCTGGACATCAGAGTAAGGGATCAAAAATTTTAAAGAAATAAAAATTACCCAGTCAGCGGGTGCAAAGTTTACTGCTTCAGCGAAATTGTATCCTTGATTAAATCCAGCGTGATATGCTCGAGGAAAAGTAATTACGAACTCGCCCGCATGTTGATCGGTTCGAAATACTGGTACTCCTGTAAAAATAAACAAAATACTGTTTTTGTTTCGTACGTAAGAAAATTACTTCAAAGTTTAAAATATTGACTATGTGCAAAATTTTGAAATGAAGCCGTGTACGCATAATTTGCATGGAGGCATAATTTTATTTTTATTCTTGACTTGGTTCAAAGAAAATGAAATGTTAACTTATTTCTTCAGAAGTCGTTAGTTCGGGCATACGATTTTATATTTAACGCTAGCAGTTGGCGCAATGGTCAATGTGCACATAATCAATCGAATTTAAATATGAATTTACTAAATTTTAATGTATTCTATTTCTAAACTGAAACGAACCTTCGTTTGTGAGAATGTTTGGATTCATTATCGTAACTAGTTGATGTAACAAGTCCGGTTGACTGTGGAACAATTCCGGAGCTGCAGATTTCATAGAATGTTCAAATTGCTCAGCCTTTGAGCCAGGGACTCCATACCACGTTTTTGGTTCTCCCCAGTGTAGATAATTAATGGAGTAACTCCAATGATCTTCGTTATGCCAACAAAACGTCGCGAAGCACATACCGACGTACATCCAGGGTACCTTCATACCACTAATGTCTGCATATATATGACCCAAGACGCTTCCGTGTAGAACTGGAAGGTTGTTTAGATTCCAGGGAGATTCTGCATACTCTTGATCGCAAGTGAAGAGATTTACACTTGTCTTCGTAGGAAACCCAGATCCATGGTCCATCGTATGAAGATCAGCGCCATATTCAACTGTTACATCCTCATCAATCGATGATACTATTCGCCAGAACTCTTTCTCTACAAGAGAAGTCGGCACCATCTAAACATTCAAATATCAAAATTATTTAAGAGCTTTACTCAAGGTAGAGATCTTGGAAAGCTTTATTCCCTCAAAATTAAAAAATGAAGATAGGAATTTCAGTTTCTCCATTTTCGAATTCTTTTTGGGTTATCAATTTCAAACCTTATGCTTCTAAAATAAAACACATACGTGAACAGGCATGTTGAAGTAATCGCTCTTAAATTGATCCGCCATCTCGCCAAACTGTTGAAGAGTGTATTCTCTCTGTGCCTGTTCGAAACCAAATGCTTCCATCGGCTTCGAAACCTCTTCGGCTACACATTTTGGGCAACGCCAATCGCCTTTTGGGATTTCAGTTAAAGGTGGAAGCAGACAAAAAGTATGATAACTGTCATCACATCCATCACACAACAACATGTTCTCTTCATTGTCTCCTCTTCCACAGTTGTGACAAATATACTTGGCCAACTTAAAAAAAAAAAGTAAATAACGTTAAAATAAAAATTAAAATACTATGACGAATTTTTATTTTCTGTACTGTAATTACACATACAGTAACCGGTTGATAACTTAAACTTACCGGATCGAAATCGTAGTTGAGTTTGATACCCCTCGTTTTGTTGGACTTTTTCCCTTCTTTGGTATTAAAGCCAGCCATTTTTGGGCCAGGTCCATAAAACTGTAGTTTCTTCAACTCTTTGCTGGGTTCCGCTCCTTTCTCCGGAGATGCACTTTTGCTCTTAACTTCCTCTTTGCAATCATTATCAGAATCACACTCCTCCTTGCAATCCTCTTGTTTAATTGACACTGCATCTTTATTGTCATCTTGTCCAGCAAAACGTTTTGAACGACGAGAGAACTTGGCAGTCGGTGGTTTTATTTGCTGTCGCGATATAATGCCATGGGGCTTGTAATCCCGATCTTTCTTCTCATTCGCTTCTATTTCTGGTTCTATTTTCTGAAAGTGAAAAAAAGTTGACAATCATTATTTTCTTTATTAAACCGTTTTAAAAATTCAAATGAATTATTTATTTATGTAAAATTTATATTATGTTGTTCAAATTACTTTACACATTATATCTGGCTTTTTCTTTTAGTTGTTTAGTTTTTAATTTAGTAATTTAGTAGGGCTACGTTGATGAAGCAGCTGTAAGCTGTATCTTTGGCCTTTGGAAATGTTTATTAACTAAAACTCTCTGTACATATTTATTACACCCAATAAAGTTTTATGACTATTATTATTATTATTTAAAATTTCAAGAATGCAACTTACAATGTCAGTCAAAGTTTTTCCTTGTTTAAAAACGTCAAAGGGATATAAAATTCTCTCATAATGGTTTTTTAAAATACTTCCAACGCTCCGTCCGGAAGGATATCCTAGCTTATTTGCGATTTTTGCCCACCTCCTTTCTTTTGTCACTGTTTCTATTCCACCTGAAATAATTATTGATCATTTAAAATAAAAAACAATGACAATATTCTTACAATATTAATAAATTTCTTAAGAATGTTGCTTACTTAATTTTAATTCCAATAACTTACCTTCACTGGTTACTATTCTGTGTAGAGAGTAAAGATCTAGAGCTTTGCGCTCTACCAGTGGAATTTTCAACGAAGACCCTTGAAGTTCCCAAAATTTAGCAATTTGATCTAGAAAATTTAATTTTATTCTCGTTTTCGCTTCTAATTCGTTTAACCTTTGTATTCTGGGAACAAATTTGAATTTGTCGACATCAACAGCAAAGGGAGGTTGCCAATTCTGCAAACGAAAAACAAAAGAGTATATAGAAAGGAGTAAAGATGCGATTAGATTGAAATGCTTACTTTAATATTGGATACTTTAAAATTGTATATAAAAAAACATGGAGGAAATTAAATAACAACCTTTTATTACGATTATTTTTTATTACTAGTTGTTAAAACTTCGAATCAAATTCAGCTTCCAAATTAATTTATGTTTATCCGTAGTTTATTGTCACTATTATTCATCTTTTTTCACTGCACACTTTCAAAAATCTCTGATTGAAATTTTTTCTAACTGTCGGCCAGCTATTTTAAGTAGCAAATATTTATTAAGAGAAAAAGTGAACAAATCGCTTGAAAATGTGGGAAAAAAGTTATTTGCTTGAAAGCTTTATGAGCTTCAACAAAAATTAAATATTTAATTTAATCAGGTATTATGTGTATATCTCTACCTCAATTATCATATCAACATATTTTGTATCAACGATCAAAAAAAAATATTTACATATTCAATCAATGAAGTTATGTTCCAAAGTTATAAAATTACTTTTCTGAAACTCCCTATTAATACTGTTGTAAAGAAAGACCTACATTACATCACATCAGTTTGATCAACAATTGTTACTTTCTTTTATCCGTTTTCCAATTGCCTGAAATATGAAAACTCAATAACTTTAATATTGAAGTATTTTTAATTTTAAATGTTGAGGGGCCGAATGTAATTAAGGCACATCAAATTTTTTGATTCGAGCGTAAATGAACCCTGACAAGGCAAAGATAAGAATAAATATTTTTTTATGAGATTCAAGTGAACTGACAATATAAGAAAATTTGTGGCATTGGTGGCATAATATTTAAACAATCGAAATTGTTACATCACTTAAAAATACTACGAAGCCTTATACTTTGACGCATTTTGGTATCACTTCCATACGATCGATGAAAATGTTGTTCTATCTCGTTATTCCAAGCGACAAATCCAAGCAACCCTGCTTCTTATACCGTATACAAATTTTCCAAATCAATTACTTTCCGACTGCGTCTCTCATGGTAGGGCAAAAAAAATCTCCAACAAAATCATCATTCATGACTACTTTTACATTATCTGGATTCAACTATGGCGTGTGATCTTCATGAAATGACGCTATCCCTCAACAGCAATCACGAGCACTGTGAATTTAGTATTCACTGACCAATTATTCAAATATTACATAATCACAGATTCGATCAATACAGGTATTTTATCATTATAGAACAATCATGAAACCCTTGTCCACAAGCAAATATGTATTAAAAACAAATCCTTGAGAAAAAAAAAACATGGCGACTATCTCTTAGTAACATCTACTTTTCAACTCTTTCAGCTTTTATCACTTTAGGTTTTTGAATTTACTAAATACATTCTTATTAAAACGAGCTACCGATGCTCTTTGATGACGAAATTTTAGGATGTCGAAAACCAGAGACTCTTCATTCGTAATGCAATATTGTTATTAAATACGTCACACGATCTCTAAATTTCATTTTCATCCAGGATTTGATTATTTTTAATATTAGAAAAAGACTTGATAAAAAAAAAGTTTCCCATGACGATTATCTCTTTCCATAAGATCTGTGAGAAATCCTGAGAAAATTAATAGTGAGGGACGAAAATTAGTAAAAATTACTAACATGAAAATCAGTTTCCTGATCGACGTAACATAATTCTGACTGTTCCGGCCATTTTATCGTTCAACAACGACAAACTGCATGGCGTACCTTCCAGTATTGCCTACAGTTCCGTTACAACTAGAAATTAAAACCCCGTCTATTAATGCGCAGAAAAATTTTTGTCATCTATAGAACTCGAGAAAATATCCAGCATTTCGACATTTACAGTCCAAGCGGATGCTAAATATTTTGGATATTGTTAATTCCCATGATAAGGTGGCTTACACCCACGCGTTTGGCGTAATGTTGGCATCCAAACAAAAATTTAAAGACCACCAAGGCGTTATTAGAATTCACGAGGATTTTTATCATTTTTTTTTGTCGAGGTTTTCTAATCCAATTTTAACACTCTTGGAGGAAAAATCTCGAAAGGGAATCGAGGTCGTTGAACGAAAAAAATCAACGATTTAGTGGCCCTTTCCGAGAAGAAGTTAAAAGCCACTTGAAAAGGGATCGCCGTGCTGCAAACTTAATAAAATGTAAATCGAAAATTGGGCGAATGAGAGTTTGAAAATCGGTAATTATTGTTGAAAAAGATAAAAACTCACGGGAGGTGGTTTGATTTTGCAGATTCCCGATTTCTCAGCGATGGGCCGAATCTTTGCTATGTATCCGAGGGGATCTAGGAACTCCTCGGCGGTAGGTTCGAAGACCGGGGCCTCCGGTGGAATGACAAATTGGAAATCCGAGTCACTCCTATCGGTCATGTCTTTACGAATATAAGTTCCAAAACGAGTTTCGTATGTAGCGTGTCCATCAAACTTAGAACCCATGACTCGTCCTCGTAGAAAGGACGGTGGCGCACCTTTCCCCGCACTACACTTGGACGCCAACAGAAAAAAATGCGAAACTTGGACTCACGAGACACTTTAACAAACTATAACACTATGTATTTCACTATTATTCTGGTATTAATTGGAAGAATCTGATCAAAGTAGTTTTTGAAGAAGCCATGACAGGGCCGTGCTTATTTATCGGCGATTAGGTGACAATAAATGAAAGATGATAAAAACAGTTGTGGGACACTTTCACTCCTGCACAGAGCCTCGCGCACGGGCATCGGGCAACTGCCCCGATTCATGCTTATAGATACTTTCCCCTTGCTGCACCACACTCGGCTCCAAAAGCAACATGGAGAATGCGAATATAAAGATCCACCACGTGACAGAAAGAAACACAAGGAAAGAGGCAAAGAGGGCACAAATACGGACTTCTATTTTTTAAATTAGGGCGCCTTTCGATTTTTAACTTCACTTTTCACGCACTTTGGACGAAGTTCACCGAGAATGATTTTGGAAAGTTTTGGTTTAGAAAGATAAAAGAAAAGGGATCATTTTGAAGTTGAGTCTTCGAAATTATGGATCTTAATAGGATTATGAGGTTAGTTTCGTCTGGTTTCGTCCGCTAGTGCGTATTATTTTCACTGTTTTTAGACGATTTTCACTAACTTTCTAAAAATTTCAAAGGAATTTTAGAATTGAGGGTAAGGAGAATACTTTTTTATGACACTTGTTTGATAAATCAAGATATATGCACGATTTTATTAGTAAAATGAATGGTAAAACTGAGTGAGCTGCACCTTCTGTTCTGCTGTCTGCAACATCAAGTCACGTGACAGGGATACACGTGACAGAAGAGTTTGGTGCCAGATTCAAATTGTTTTGAAAATTTTCTTTTTTTTAAAGACAGAATACCTTTTTAATTGTTAGAAATTGTTAGAAATGTTTAGTTTTTTATATAATCTGAATGAATAAAATATTACTGAGTATATCAAGATTACCGATAATGTTATTGCAAATATTGAATTTTTAAAAATTTTTTGTCATTCTATTATTTTGAATTTTTGCACAGTCAAATAATTTGAGAACAATATTTTACATATTGACTCGCAATTTAAATTCACTTTAAAAATCTTCTTACTTAATCAGTATTCGATTAATTATTGATATTGATGTTAGTAAATTCTAAAGATACTAAAAAGTTGTTCGGAACGTTTCCAGATAGCGCTGGGGGCACGAACATCAAAATATATGTTTTACATTCCATCCAGTTGAATGTTTTAAGAATTGTTTTATATTTTTTAACATTCATATTTATTATGTAATAGTTAAGGACATGTATTACTTACCCGATCCCTACTTTATCGACATTTTTTTCTGTAACGCTATGTCTACATTTATAAAGATATCAAATTGAAAATTTATAAAATTAAAGAAAATATGCTAATGTATGTTTGTCTGGTCTTAAATTTTTGCAAAAATAAAAAATTTTTTTTAAATGTCTATATTTAGGACCAGACAAACGTACTTTAAGGCATTACCTTCAAAAATAGAAATTTTCAATGTGGTATTTCAATAAATGTAGACATAGCGTTACAGAGAAAAAAATGTTGGTAAGGTAGGGATCGGGTAAGTAATACATGCCCTTAATGCTTATACACTATTTTAAAAAGGAAAAATACTTTTGATTGGTCATGGGTTTTAGATGAGTTTTGTTTTGAGTTTGCATCAGGTCTTTAAAAAATATATTCTTTTAATAATGAAAATAAGCTACCCATGTATAAATAACAAAAATCATTCCTTTTCTTAATTTTTTGCATTCATTTAAAAAACCTTTTATTAAGTTATTGTTTTGTTATTTCAACACTTTTTATTCCGTGGAAATAAAATTAACTGCATCAACCGCATAAAATCAAAATATATATAAGCTAAATAGACAAGAATATTTAGCATTATATAATTTTTAAAATTGCTATTTTAAGCTCACTTATGATATTTAATTTAATCGATTCCTTAAAATTGAATTTGAAGTTAATAACAAGTAAGACTCAAAATACAATTTTTGAGTAAAGCAGAACGATTAAATTAAAATTAAATTTATTTAACCAAGCATAACAGATAGGAGTAGAAAAAGAAGAAAAAATTAAATGAAAGAAAAAATAATATTCTTTGATATTCTCCTTTCTAAATATTAAGCTTTAAATCATGACTGACAATATGAATATTAATTAATCCTTTGAAATACTGACGTTCCACACACATGCGAATTAGAGAAAGTCACAAAATTAGCTCAGCGGAGTCACCTGGAGTTGGTTTGGTTGGGGGTTGATTTTGAAGGTGGGGGTTCGAACATCAGTGGGGTTGAAGCGCGAACGCGCGGCAGTTGAATGAGAGACTTTGTTCTCGCAGCTTCCCTTTTCGAGCTGAGATTAAATAAAATAATAACCTCGACGAACAACACATATAAAAAAATTTTTAACTCCTCAAATTTAAAGGAAGAAAATTTAATAAAAATTTTATTTCATTTAAAAAATCATAAGTGTTACTCATAATCTGTGCTTAATAATTTTTTATTCCATAAAGAATATCGGTCGATCGGTAAATGTAAATGTAAACATGCAGATTCAAAGACTCAGAAGTTCCTTCTCGAGTTCCTTCAGGTTCCTGCTTTTTCATCAGCATCATCTCGTTTTTCTTCATCTTTTGATATTTTTCCAAGGTGAGTTTCCGTAGAAACTTTAAAACCACCGGTTAGATGATACACGTGCTCATGAGAGATTTCACTATCTGTGAGAACTATAAAATAATTTTCTTTTAATTCCCGACAGTAAAAAATTTCCAAATTCTAACAATTAAAAAATTGCGTTCATTAATTGTTGAGATTTAAAAATTAAAAGGAATATTAACTAAAAAATATGTTGCTTATTTTTAGACATCGGTTGAAATATTGTATTTATTTTCATTGGAATTTTATGCGTTCAGCAATTTTATAATCTCGGTAACTTGATTTTGGAAAATTTTTTATGAGGAATTTTATTGTCTGAAATATCTGTTCGGAGGATTTTTCAGTGTTTCAATTTACTTGAAATTGAACATTTTAATTTGATACAGTATCTTTTATTATTTTTTTAGACTTCTCGAATGAATTTTATATTTGAATTCGGATGTTTCATATGGATGAAAAATTGGGAAATAGTTTAGAGAAAATACATTTTTGTATCTGAATTTTCTGTATGTCGAAATGGTCGACAATAGATTTATGACTTGATTCCTGGCTGGCCCAAGCGAACCGTGACGTTTCATTGCAATACATAGTTGGAAAGTTTTGTTAGAATCCTGCGCAGCTGAGTTCGAATCCTCATCATACTCAAAACTAACGCAATAAACTTTTTCTGTCGGGAAATATATTTTTTTCCTACTTTATAATATTTATAATATTATAATAAATTTCTATTTGGAAATGTATGCAATTAAACTTTTCTGATATTTCGATCTCCGTAAAAAAAGGATCGAAAATAACGATGGCTTTGATTTTGTTTCCTATGTCAATCTGTAAAACATCCATCAGTTTAGAAAACGAAAAATGACACAGAGATATATACCAACTTTTAATGAAAATAAATATGTTACAATTCTACAACTTATGTAATAATTCAAAAAAAATATAGTATACGCGAGAGTAAATTGAAAAATCTCGTTTTAAAATCCGCGATATTTTGTTAAAGTAATATATTTGCATATGAAAGGAGCAAAAGAATAAGAAAAAAATGTATTTCAAAATGATCACTTGTTCACCGAGAGCGTGCACCACTCTTATAATATGAATATTTATGAATAATTGAATATGTATGAAATAATCTTGTATCCCACTTGAGCTGGTATGTAGAAAATTTCAAAAATTAAATTGTCGAATTCGAACATTAATTAGAATAAATTTTTAATTGGATGATGATTGCATTTTGCCAATAAATTCTCAGGTATATGTAAATGTAGTTTCATTGTGATCGATAAACGCTTACACGAAAATGAGGATTGAGTGAGCAGAATTTGGCTGGAGTAAATACCAATAACATATGTTCTCTGGACTGGCCAAGCTGCCTAAATTATCTTCTACCATCTGAACATGTAAATTATAGATCGAGTGTCAAATGAATCGGGGGAATATAGTTTCCACATATGCGATTATTGTTTGCAATTAAAACGTATTTCATCGTATTCAATCGCACACAACAGATTATCACTGATTTTCCAAACAAAAATTATCATTTTTTTATTTTCATAAAGAGTCAAAGTATTATAATAAGCTTCTATATTCCAATATAATGGATTACAATTTTTTGTAGCGTATAAATGGAGAACCGAGGCAAATAAGACTTTAGTTTGTGAGTTTTGGAAGAAGATGGATGAGAAAGGGTTTCCAAAACAGTTTCTTAAAGAGGCGTCTCCTCTTTCAGCGAGTCCCAACTGTGCTCTATTTAATGGCACCACAGTTGAAAACAAAAGAAAAACTTTGCTCCCTCACCTACACCCTCACCTTTATCGGTTTTCCGTTCGTGCACAAGGTACGAAGAACTTGCAGGAAGTACCTACAGTGTTACTTTGTACCCTCATTCGAATTTCAAAATTCAGGTTCAGGAGATTGTTGTTAGTAAACCGATGTTTCAGAAGCACGCGTCGCGTGGCTAAAGTTTAATCAAACTTCCAAAAGACTTGTGTGTGTCGCTGGTGAAGCGAAGCTTGAGTCGCCGGAAGTCGGTATTGCGATTTGCAAATCCAGATAAAGTTCCCATCTTCTACTGGTATTATTCTCGTACTATGTCTTTCCGGAAGTAGAACTATGTCGTATGGTACATTTTCTTGCATAAAAATGGAAGAAAAAGAACATGGTTTACATTACCAAATGTGAATATGAATGTTAATGTGAATGTCAATGTGAATGTGAATGTGGTCTACCAGTAATCCAGGAAGAAAATTTCTGGCAGACGCTTTATAAAGATTGTACGTCTAGCTCAGCTTTTGATTGCCCAACTTTCGTTTAAGAGAACACACAATGATCAAAATTTACTGGCATGACGGAAACCTGGACTTTTCAACTTTTAACGGGGCAAAGTTTCACGGAAAGTTTCATACGTATCTTTCAAATCGAATACGATTTTCAGCATGATACAGTTTTCTTGAAATCAGTTCCATTTTGCGTTGCCAAGTTTTTTTTTTTTAAATAGAAAATTGAAAAAAAACTTTTAAATGAGGAAATAAAACTTCAGCAATTAAATATACGAATATTTGTACTATTTTTCTTTTCCTTGCAACTGACTTTTGTCACTTTGTATATTTCTAGAGTAATGAGTGTTTCATTCTGATCGTAAAAAAGTGAGATCGTAAATGTTACAAAAGCATTTTCGTGTTGTTTGTTTTTTGGATTCCTTGTATTTCTCAACAAATATCGCTTTTCAACGCTTTGAACTGGGACTCGCATTGTTTTTTCGGAAAAAGAAAGAACGGCTGCGAGGGTGGAAACAAAATATATTCCTACATCTTTCACACTGACTTGCTCATTTCAAATTATTCAAAGCATGCTCTTTTTACTGAAATTCAATACTCAATTTTTTAGCCTCTCAACACCTTCAGTATAAAAGGAAATATTTAATAGTTAACTTTTGCATAGGGATTTAAAACAATTTCAAAACATGGAAGAATGAAAATAATTTTGAAAACTTTGCATACTTCTTTTCATCCCTATATGTATATGAAGTCGGCAGAAAGGTTGGGAAAAGATAGGAAAAGATGGTGTAAGAAAAGTTGGAAACGGATAGAAAAAGAGATTGAAAAAATGGTGGAAAAAATGTTTGTGATTCTCCAACTTCTTACATTTCTTTCATCTAGTTGTGTGCCAACTTGAATAGTGATACCAAATTTGCAACTCACATTTCATACATTCTCAGTCACACGAGACGTAAGGAAAAGTTTTTCCTAATATAAATTCATGTACGGGACATGTCACTTCCTCTTCACTGAATTCTGCCCAGTTTTCTTCAGCGAAGGAAGAAGACTTATCCAACTTTTTTTGACAAGTTATGCCACGAAAAGAATCGGTTAGCTAACGGACGAAGTTCTGAAATATGAATCTGTAATGTTTCACGCCATCCTTCAAAGGTGAAAAGAAGATTTTAAAGTTTTAGGTCAAAAACTCTGAAAAGCTGACTTTCAAGTAGCAATTTTATCACTTTATTATGCGGAATGTAAATAGAGTCAGTATCTGTTTTATAAAATGCGGAAGCATTTTTTCAAATGCCATGAAATGGAATTTTGCGTTGCATTCTCTTTTGAACCAAAAATAAGCGAAATCAAGATAAAAAATTCATTCGTAGCAGCGAAGAATTCACTTCAACTAAAACAAATTTATACAAATTTTGCTTGATTTCCAGCAATAAAATAGCGTACATTTCTTCATAGATATATTTAATTAAATTCTAGGTTGCTTATTATGATTAGATGAGAGTATTTTAACTTATTATAAAATACATAATATTTTACAATTTTCTAAAATATCTTGAAATCACATTTTTACTCGCGATTTTAATTTTGGTTCTCAATAAAAATTCTCAAAATTAGGAAAATTAAAAAATATTACTTTATAATCTCAAAGCCTCTCTGATAGACTGACTAATTAAAAAATTTTCGCACATAGTGCATCATCCGTCATACTGGTATGTCATATGTGTGATTCAAAATTCTTTTGTTCCAGTTCTTTTTAATATGGATTACTATTGAAACACTAGGAAAAAGGGTCGAAAGTCAGCAGTGCACACATAAAGCTTACAATGAAGTCGGAATTCTTTATCTTAACGTCTATGAACCGTGACGACTTCGCACAAAGGGACAAAATTGCGATCAAATTTTTTTGCGTGGGTTCATTCTGGACTCATCCCTTCCCCGTGTCGATTCACTACATCCACGCTGCTTTACTCAGTTCTTTTTTTTCCTCTTTTCCTCTTTTCCTCTCGTTTTCCCCGTCGAATCAGCGGATGGGGATAAATGCCACATAATCCGGCAGCCTCTGATTGCTTCGTAGCAGCCGGCAGCGAACCAGATCCACAATTCCACATCCACACTCGCATCCGTAGCCGATTCACTCACCACTTCGGGAAACGGGAATGAGTCTGATACCAGTTACGGAGCTCCAGCTAGAAATCAATCACGTATAATAAAGTTGCCACTTCTCTTGATCTACCTTCGCTCCTTCCAAGGAGTAAAGGTCGGTTTCCTGCTTCCTCTTTTTTTTCATTTTAATTTTATTTTATTCACTTTTTTGTATTTCATTTCGCGGATGGCTTCGATTAAAAATCAACACAAAATTGCTTCTCGGGATTTATAAGTTTTTATAAATACAAGAACGAACGCGCGCCTCGCGCGCGCATTTCCATTCTTTTTCAATACTCTATAATTTATTATATTTTATTTCTCTAATTTCTTAAAATCCATGATAAACTTTGTAAAAATCTCTAAAAATTGCAAGAAACCTTTTGAAATTCCATGAAATCCTTTAAAATTCTCACAAACTCATTTAAATATCAGAAAAATCTCTCGAAATCAATTAAAATTATTAGAAATCTCATAAAATTCCTTAAAATTCCAGGATAACATTTCAAATTCCTTAAAACTTCATAATACTCTTACAAAGCTTTTAAAATTACTTAAAATTTTACAAAATATCCTAAAATTCCATACAATTTCACAAAATCGTTTTAATATCCTAAAAATCTCATGAATTTTGTACAAATTATTTAAAAATCGTTAAAAATGCACATAAAAACCTTCAAAATTATTAATCTCTTGAAATTCATGTTAAAATTAGTGAAAATCTCTAAAACTGCCTAGAAACCTCTTGAAATTCCTTCACATTTAGAATCCCTTAGAATCATTAGAAATTTTATCAAATTCCATGAAATCCTTTAAAATTTCACAAAATGTTTTAAAAATCAAAAAAATCTCTGGAAATACGTTTATGTAAATTATTAGAAATCTCATAAAACTCCATCAAACCAATAAAAATTCCACAACATCTTTTAAAAATCGAAAAATTTCTTGAAAACCTTCGAAATCTTTATAAATTCTAAAAAATCTTTTAAAAATCATAAAAAGCTTTTGAAATTCCTCAATAAAGCTCCTTATAAAGTTTTAAATTTCTTATTTAAATCCCAGATACATATTTTAAAAGACATAAAAGTACCTTGAAGTCCGATTAAAATCTGATCAAAGTCGTGAAAAATTCTATGATAAAATTTCAAATCCCATTATCTCCCATAAAATATTTAAAAATTCCATAAAATTCCATGTTTAGACTCGTGACAAAATGATTATTAACAAATCCAAATTCAAAATTTCAAATTAAGTTCACGTGTGTAATTTGCGATTCGGCAAGTATCGATTCTCGAAAATTCGACTCAATCATCTTTTTAGAATAGATACAGTATACAGTTGACAGTTATTTATTTTTTCTTCTGCAGCTTTTAATTTTCATAATTTTTGCTTCCTCATAAAGGAAGCTTTGTAGTGGTGACAAAATTCAGTTTCCTAAAAAAGTTTTTTTTTGAACATATTTCAAGGGAAATATATGTAGTATGATGTCCTGAAAAATTGTCCGGATGTATGTGTGTGTATGTATGTATGTATGTATGTATGTCACGATCCTGCAATATCTTGAAAACTCGTAGAGATAAATTGATGAAATTTTGCATAGTTATTCCACTATATACCTAGTTGAATTTCTTTTAAGAGTTTCACAAAATATTTAATGTTAAAAGTTTTATGCACTTTTATAATTTTCGTAAAATTCATTTTTCCACTATAACTTCTCAAATATTGAAAATTTAAAGCTGGTGTAAGGGAAATGAATATTCCTTTCATCGAGACGAATCGATTGACCTACATGATTAATGCATTTCATTAAAAAATAAGGAAGTTATGTTTATTTATAATTTTTAAAGTTAATTTTTCGCTCTATGTTTTCAAATAATCAAAATCTTGAGTTGACGTAAGGTAAATGAAGATTCCTTATGTCGAGGCGAATCGATTGACCTATATGATTAATGTATTTCATTAAAAAATAAAAAAGTAATGGTTCATTATTTTTTTAAAAATTAATTTTTCAAATATAACTGCAAATATAAATGAAAACGAGTAATATCGAAGCTTAATGCTTCCTCTATGAGGAAGCAAATCATATTTGCTTACAGGAAGCAAAGTGCTCATTGAATGAGCACAAAAGTTGATACAACTTCACAGCTAGTTTCCATATTAATTGTATTTAATTTGTCATATAATAGTCGTAGATTTACTGAAATTTTAATTTCACCGATCCACATTAGGTTTCAGTGCCCTTCTTTCTTAAAAAGCACGAAACAGTCTTGAATCTTCAGTTGACTCTCAAAATTTTTCAAATCACAATTTCTCCAAGCGAAGGTAGCAAACTAGCAAACTCTACCTAGAAAAATACAAATCTTTATTTGAGTCAGCTAAACATTTTTCTTAGCAGGGAGATACGGGAAGAAAATAAAATAGTGCAGTAAGTTCGGCAACGAAAGTAAAGGAGGGAAAGGTAAAATGATCGCTGCATCCTGGGTGGAGATGCAAGAAAGAATTGTTGCCTTTTAAAACGTACGTATGGTTTCTCGTATCGCTAAGTAAGAATTGCGGAAGGAAGAATAAGGCAGCAAAATAGAAAAAAACAAGAAAAAAAATAGATAAAGTATAGGCGGCATGCCCCTGTGAGAAAGGGTTTCATAGATTTTTAAAATAAGCTATCTAAAATATTTTACTTTTATACTACATAAATTTCTGGAGGAGATTTGCGTGAAATAGGAGGGATTCTGTGAGAGACTGGATTCCCAGTAAAAAAAGTACATATTGAAATAAATTAAAATGATTTCGAAAATAGAGGAAAACGACATTGCTTTCGATTCAAAAGCATTGTAAAAAATGACAGCTGTGGAATTATTTGATATTGCTTTGTGTTCACTTTCAGCAAAAGGAATTGTTTTCAATTAAAATGTTGGCATTTTATACTTTACAAAAGAAATTTAAATAATTAAATTAACGTCAACTATCGAGATTAATTTCAGGCATTAAAAACAGAATTCAATTTACTTCATTTTCTACGATATTTACAGAATTCAAATATGCAGAGAAAACGTCACTGAATTAAATAGGATTGAAATGTGATGCAAATAGTTCAGGTTAAATGAATTAAAAAGTAAACGGTCGCGAGAAGAGAGGGAAATTCCATGGGATAGAGGTGTCCCTAGATTGAGGGGGGGGGGTATCTTTCCTGAATTCTTCAGAAGAAGATAAAGTGTTTTTTTCGCTTGCAGTTTTCAGCATGAGTTTTTCCCTTAGAGTGAAATTCAGACACTGTGGTCCTAATTCACTGAACTTTATCTCCTTTCTACCTTTTGTGACGTAACCTTTTCCTCCAAGCTCTGCTTAATTCTCCTTTCGCGACATGAAGAAGAAATGGAAGGTGCACTTACCTAATACACCACTTCCATTTTTCACTTATATGCAGCTTTCAAGTTCTTCCTCAATTGTTGCACGAGTGTTGTTTTTCTGTAAAATGTTCTTTCCAAAAATAAATGATATTGAAGATGCTGAAGTGATATGAGGATATATGTGAATTGTTCGATCGCTGACGAACTTTATACAAACGTCGATATTCCCATGTTGCGTCAGTTCATTGGCAAACAATCAATATTATGACGATATTTTATCGAAGGTAGTTAACTTTACATATGTGCATATGAGAAACGAATGACTGACGTTTACTCAAACTGAAGTTACCAAGAATCGATAATAAATTATTTTACGAGTAATTAAATTCTTGTCTTCATTTTGTTACTGTCAGACGAATTGATTTATAACACATTTTTTCACTCTCTAATTATATATATTTCCATTAGTTACACTGAGAAACTCTATGTTAGAAAAATTACTAAAATCGATAGCAAGTAGGGACAAAATCCCAAAATTGAGACATTTTAATACAGAAAATAATAAATTTTACTATTTAAATAGGAAAAATTACTATTGAAATAGTAAAATTTATTATTTTCTGAATTAAAATGTCTCAATTTTGGGATTTTGCCGCTACTTGCTATCGATATTAGTAATTTTTCTAACACAGAGTTTCTCAGTGTATAGGTACAGAACATTCCGACACACATTCCAATCTTAATATTCCCTTGACGTAAATAATCGATCAATTCACGCGAAGACTTCAAAACTACTTCAACCTTCTCAAGAACCATCGATGCACTTTACTTCGATATTCCGTATGGAAAGTATGCAGAAGCAAAACCAGAAGATTAACGACTACATCGTCTGTCGATAATTGTTCTAAGGTTTTCATCCAAGGAAAAATAATCCTTCTAGTATATAGAAAACGGTTAAATAATTGCGCACACACAGACATCGAATAGCGATTATCTTTAAAAGCAATCAATTTCTACTCTTATTCTATTTATACATTTGAGCAAAGAAAACTTTATGTGTCATAAATATTTGCACGAAGGCACTAGCTAGCGTAAACAGGATTTTTGGCAAAATTCTTATTATTAATAATAACATGGATATGCAGATAAAAAGCATATTTGTCTTTATGCTTCTGAATATTAGGTGCATTAGAAACTTATGTTATTTTATGATCAAAAGGAAAATGTTTTAATATATTAAAGTATACATTATTGTTATATAATGTTAAATAGGTTTTTAATGAACGTTTCTGTTGTTTGTTTCAGGTAAGTTGCACGTTGAAAACATTTTGCGGACACGGTGAGAATATGAATGAACCTATTAAGATTGGTGTAATAAACAAGCAACTAATATAGCAAATTACAATAATCATTGTAATTCGAGGATACTTTTCTATATTATATGAAGCATGCATATTTCCAACAAAATTGAGAGCAACAATCTCCTCTTGTTGTGATTCTGTGTGAGTGGAAACTTCGAAAGCAGAAAGTTATGTTTAGTTCTGATCACAATGTGGCAAGAGATAGGAACCACAGTAGAATAAGTAGCCGTCCTAAAATATCTCAAACTCAAGAGCACCTATTGTCCTCTTAACTACTTTACATTTGTAAGGTTTGTCGGCTCATTAGTTTCTCAAGTTTGTCTCGTGTCGAAGTTCCTATAATAATGCCTATAACACTTACAAAACCGATGAGTATTATATTATTGTAAAATCAGTTGTTTCCGAGAGATTGTAGCAAAAAGTTGAGAAAAAATGCAGTACATGTTCTATTCCATGTATACGGTAATACATTTTTATCGGTAAAATTACAATATTTTTTCAAATAGTGAACGCACAAGAACATTCTTTGATGTACATTGCTCCATAAAGCTGAAAATTAGTCATGAAGTTTGGAAATTGCATAGTTACGTAAAGCAAACAAGATTAGAGCAGAATTTATCCATCCCATGTTGATATTGTATATTATTCTGCATCCTCTTTACGAAACTCGATTATAGTTAAGAGTTCCCTGACTACACTGATGGAAGTTGCAGGTTAACGAGAATGCAAAGCAAGGCGAGCAAAATGTTAGATGCTTACAAAGAAAAGTCCTTTGCAACTAATTTGCTCATAATTGTTTTCTAATTAACACCCACACATATTACCTATTACGTCAATATTATTTTCATGTATTTTATTATATGGGAAACCATACAGCTAGAGTGCGGTTGTACAACTTCGTTTTGAAACAAAGTACCCTGATTGGTTGTGCTAGAGCAATTAATTTGCACAATAAAGTTTAGAATTGTACATAGGAGTTTCCTAGAACCACGCTGAGTTCAGAAATTATCTAAAGTTCCTGTAGAGAGATCCACCAATACCATTTATTGCTCGCAATTGAATCAACATCCTGTTCATTACGTAACAATTTAGAGATAAATATATTTAATTAACTCCCATTGCAACTGTTAAACTATATATTACACCATCTGCTCCCAATTTGGGTGAATGCATGCTCTAGATTGTACAATTCGATATAATAAAGCGAAAGCTTAATTCTTTTGACCATTTCTCTTATTTATTTTCTCTCTAACCTTCAATCAGTCAAATTTAACTGATTATTATCAGTCAAATTCCACTGATTTGCAGTGACTCCTTTCTCACGATTTTAATCAGTGAAAAATCCACTGGAAATCAGTGAAAAGTCACTGAAATTTTAGTAGTTTAGTGAAGATGACTGAAAATCAGTGTAATTTGGCTGATTCAGTTTGTGATCATTTCTAGATATTTTGAGACATCATTTTCGATAATATTATTTTCATTTAGGAATTTGAACCTTTAGAGAATTATTTTTTCGGTAGTTTTCCACATATTGAGGGTTTTGATTTTTCGGAAAAAATATGTTCCGATATTTTGCATCATCTGCTTTTATTTTTCGTGGTTGTAAATTTGTAAAGCTTCGCACGCATTTAGTTCGAACTGCAGGTGATAAAAATAAATGATGAATTTATATCGACACGAAATCGTTCCAATCATCAATGTAATATTTTTGTTAATCGTTCGCTGTGAATGGACATTCGTTAGATACTGTTATATGTTAATGGACAGCATAACAAATTTATGATGTCATAACACGAAGCGTGATGGCAATGCGCCTCGTTTGAATACTGTCCGTTGCAAGAACGAGCGCCTTTACGGCGGATTAAGCTCGGCGTGTGAACGAGGCTGGTCAAGCGATTCTATTCACTAGAAGTCGTAAAATTTGTGTTGCATACTATATATTTACTTCAGACTTGCAATGAATTTCCGTTAGCACACGACAAGAACGAGCTTTACATTGCAATAAGGAAAGTCGGGGTTTAATCTCCGGCGTCACTATGTGCGTAATTAAATAAATAAGTAAAGGTTCTAATTTGATAAAGAAGATATTTGTAACACGTTCGAATTTGGTTGTAAGCGCAATTTACAAAGTGTATTTCCTATATATCCATTATATCTATATGCCGAGCTTTCCCTGAAGCGCCAATATCTGGAAGCGTCAGACCTGCAGATCCTCTTTCTTCTTTTTTTAAAAAGGAATGTAAATATCTGAGAATCATGTTTTCTCAGGTGGATTACCAATGTATCTCTCTGGATATTCATTTTCCACAAGTACTACTTTAATCGTAGAGTATATCGTTCTCATTAAAGTTACGTACACGTGGAAGTAATTCTTGCGATGATTAGTTAAAAAATTTTATCAAGGCAATCTCGTAAAATTATTCATTTTCTTAAAAATTCTTACAGAATTTGTGAACACTATCATCAAAGAAATTTTAAAGCAAATTATAATAATGTAATGCATAAGAAATGTAGGAAATATCAATATTTTAAAAGTTAATATTTATCATATTTACCTTTTCGGTTTTGTTATTTCCCTCTTCTCTAAACTTGAATCCATAAAAAATCAGTGAAACTTCATTGATTCTCAGTGAATCTTTTTTCACGATCCTAGTTTTTTAAACATATTTTTAAAATTTTGACCGTGGAATTTCATGATATGTTTTTGTGCATCTGAAAAGAGAAAGTTTACGGTACCAAAACCTTTTGCTATTCAGAGGACAACTTGCTTTGAATCGCAAATTGTCGTATAGCTATTTTGAAATTGCCTTCACTTGGAAATTTTCCATCTGTAGCTAGAGTTTCTGTTCATACGTTGCTTTTCATCCAGTATCAATATCAAGAAATCACAGAATTCGATACTCGCCGTCGATGTTTTTTTTTTGAAGAAAACAGCAAGTATATAGAAGCATATTTTTCCAATTCGATGTTTAGATTATATATCACTATATATATAAATATATATAGTGTATATTCGATCTATTCGTACGTGACGTTTCCTCATACCCAGGAAAGTATTCGAGACCTATTTCACTCGTGCCAAGCCAGCTTTAGTGCATGCTGAAGTGTCAGATACATATTAAATCTCATAATACAAGGGAGACTAAAAATTCTAACAATTGCGTCGAGTCTTCGTTCGCTTAAAACATGTAAATCACTGAAACACTTTGCGCGTTCAACGTTGGATGCAAAGGGTTCGGTTCGCATCAGAAATTGGGGTGGGACTGGGAATTACATACGGTCCGCATATTTATGTGCACGCACGCGGTGATAAAAAAGAGAAGAAAGAAAAGAAGAAAAATTATCAACAAAAGAGAACTCGCAGTGCATTCTAAACATTGTAAATCACATTTTAATACAACGGCGTCATTAAAGTTACATGAAATGGTAAATATATATCCATGAGCACAGGGTCGAGGACAGTTATTGTGACAGCAAGAGAAAACAATATAATTACGTTCAAAGAGATAGAGAATAACATTTTGTTATACGAGTATCAACTACAATCTAGCTCATGTGAAATCACATCCAATCGAACATTGCAATCTGTTTTGTTTGTTTTGTGTACTGGAAGGCAAGATTGAAATTAGGGGTAGCAGAACAGACCTTCTGATTCATGAAATCAGTTTAATTGACAACTGATTTGTCCCAGTAGAGACACAATAATTTTCCAATTTATGTTATCATTTTTTTTTATTTAGAAGCAAAAAATGTCCTCCAAACTTTCAAAAATCACTTTTTAATTTTTTTTTAAACCTGAATTAGTAAGGAATTACTAATGAAATAGTGCCAAATCGTTGACTAATACATTTTAGTAAGCATTTTTACTATACATTAGTTAAAAACTACTGATCCATATCAAAGAAACTAGGGGTGCCTTATGAGCACACATTCTCATCACAATATGCGTGCTTTAATTCGTTTATATACGTTTATTTAAATTTCTTAAGGTTCTATTGACCTTAAGGAACACATTCTCATCAGAGACAAATGATTTTTAATTATTATTTTCTTATCTTATCATTTTCTCTTTATCACGCGTTATTTTTCTCAAAATAAAACAAAATTCAAACATACATACATATCGACAGACAGAAACATTATTATACCATTTTTGGTCTCTCTGATGAGAGAACATTTGATGAGACCAATAATTATGTTCTTATAATTTTCCCTATATCATACGTTATTTGACTAAAAATTTGAATTTTCGATTTTTTAAGAAAATTCTAAACATTGTTACATGAGTCCTTTAGATCGTTAAAAAATATATATTTTTCATCCTTTGACTCTTTCTCATATCGTACGTTATTTGGCTTGAAATTAATTTTTTTTTGTTTTTTCAAATTTTCAAAATGCTCTAACTTTTTTAATTTTCATTAAAAATGGCTGGCCAACGAACTCGGCCTTAATTTTAAGACACTAAAAGAGTATACCAAAGGCCAATCCAATCGGTTAATTCCTTCGTAAGTAATCGTGAACGAAAGCTAAAAATCTACACACACACACATTGGTAAAACCATGTTTTTCGGGTTCAGGAGGTCACAAAACGTGAAGATTTAACAAAAAATGAGGGGGTCAAATTTTACATAAATATAATACATTCTCTCTGATGAGAATATAAAAACAAGGACTGAAAGTGTTTACAGCTGAAATCAGTTTTTAGGCTGAATTTCAGTCTTAAGTCAGTTTTTAGTCTTGTTTTAAGAGTAAGAAATCTAAAAACAAGACTTCTTAGTCTTAAAACAAGACTAAAAACTAACTTAAGACTGAAATTCAGCCTAAAAACTGATTTCAGCTGTAAACACTTTCAGTCCTTGTTTTTTCTGTGATAGTAAAAAAGTGCTAATTCAGTTAGTAACAGTAACTAAATGAATTAGTACTATTAGTATTACTAAAGTCTATTAGTTAACGATTTGGCACTATTTCGTTAGTAACTTCTTACTAATTCAGATTTGGAGAGTAATATTTTTCAGTCTCTCTTTTCCACCCCTTTTTCAAATTGAAGAATAAAACAAATTTTTTTCAGCCTGATACATCAATAATATTTTGATTTATAAGGGCAGATGTTCAAGTCATAAAAAAATCGATTTTTTGGATTTTTGACACGGGATTCGTTAAATTTGAAAAGCCCTAGTGAAATTATCCTCTCAAAAGTAGTCATCGAAAGAGCTAAGGGAAAATAATTGTTATTTTCGCAAGAAATAATGCTGTGCACAAGGGAGTGAATGGTGAGAGGGGTGAGGGACTGCGGGAAAGAAAAGCATGCGTTTTTCAAGTCCTTTTGCCTCATTCCGCGAGTCCCAAAGCGACTGGGACATTGTTTCAAAGTTCCAAGCTTACGTGGATGCTCTACACACGTACCAACTCATACTAAGTATGAGTATGATCATGCACAGTTGCACACTAGAAGAGGATGTTAGTCGGATATGGTTGTATGAAGGGTTAGGTCGAGGGGGCGAGAGAACAGAAATAGGAACAAAGAGAGAAGAGCATTTACTCGCTCACCTCTACAAAAACAAAGGTCTGATATTTTTCCCAGCGTAATCCGACGTGCTATCGTCGGCTAGGATAAATCCTAGGAACTATACTCGTGTTCATGAATGTACATTGTAGACTATTCATTATAGATTATACACATGATATATATATATATGAAGTGCATCTATCGAGATGCATTAAATTCGAGTTACTCGAGGACTCGCCTTAATTCATTATCACATGTCTTCCATCAGATGTCATCGCTTCTTGTAATCGATCATTTTAGATATCTTGTATTTTTCTTTTAGTTTCATCCACGTTACATATATAACAAAGAAATATGATTTTGATCGATCGTCTCTTACTTATATGATTGATTAATGCGGTTTTCTTTTAAATTTATTATGTTTTATTTGTTCCCACGTGCGATTCATAAAGAAATACGAGTTTAATTTGAGCCAACACAGAAAGCAGTGTTTGGAAAAAGGGAATTGGAAAAAGAGGGAAGATTTTTTTGGAAACAAGGGAAAGTAATAGGAGAATAATATTGGAAAGGAAAGTTAGAAAAGGGAATTAGAAAAAGGGATTGAAAAAGTGCGTTGGGAAAGAGGGTATAAATTAATTTTTGAGAAATGATGTATTTTCAAGATATTTTAAAATTATAAAAGCGTAACGCTACTCGGATTGTGTAAGATTCTTAAAATTGTAAATGATGTAAGCGCAATGGAAGAAATTCTCGGTTTGTTCAGAATTTAGTGTGCCAATCGATCAATCCGACTTGTGGAGCAATGAATCAAAATAAAAAGTTGAGAGGCACACTGGTCATTGTGAGGCGGGTACCATCGATCTTTTGGACGTGAACGCGATAAGATAACATAAAAACAAAAAAGTTACCATCTGCTCGATTTTTTAACATTCGCAATCTTCTGGGAGGAATTCTTCCATTGTTAATTCTAAATTTTATGCCATTGAAATGTTTTACAATTTCTTTATTCTTTCCCCATAGTATTTACTAAATTTTCCGATTCCGGAAAGTATAAATTATTAATTGAACGTAATTATCCATTGAAAGAAGCATTGCGACTGCTGATTGCGCAAACATTAAAATTATTCATCATATGAATGGATAGCTGTAAATATTTAAAATTCAAATACGCAGCTTGCATAACAAGTGCAATATTTGGTTGAATGTATAATACTTCACTTCACGAGTGGAATTTTATTAAAATATCAACTTCCCCGTTTCTCCATTTGTTTTAAAGAAGCGAAGCGACAGACAGTGAAAAGACTTTGGTAATATTAGCATGCTGCGAAAAATTTCTCAGACTAAAGGAGCATTATTTGCTTCTCGTGGAAAAATATACGTTGGGACTGTCTAACGTTCTGTTTACATACGCTTGCTCGTTTTTCTCTTGAAAAATTCTCCAAGACTAAATTGCATTCCGTACGCTTGAACATCACACGGGCTTATGGCATTCCGCTAAACGACTTTTGCGTAAAACCGACGGAACTTTCTCGACCAAATATGGTTGATGGACTGTAAAAAACCCTGACGCTCGTTTCCTTTAAGTATCCCGATGCCTCCTTGGAAAATGAAATTCAGCATTTTGATTTCCCAGTCGAGTTTTATTCATATTTTCTATTCTCGATTTAGAGTTTTACAGAATGGAACACTTTTTTAAAAAATAATATTATATTGCGACGGCAGTCATATTTTTTTCAGGTCAATCAATAATACTATACACAGTATATAATATTGGTTTAATTTTCAATGCTTCAAATTATAGAAATTCATCATATCTACGTGCAGACTTTCAATCAAACAATAGGTCAATCTTGAAACATATATATTTTTCATTTTGTAGATACATTGATAAACAAAAAAAAAGTAATATATACAGAGTTTTCCTGTACAATGCACAAAATAAGACTCTAAAAAAATGAAATGCAGCACAATTTAGCCCAGCTTTTATTTCACTATTTCAATTAGTAAGTTTTCAACTTTTCACTAAAGTTTTAGTCAAAAATGACTGACAATTAGTAGAATTTTTCACTAAAGTAAATTGGTGACCTACTTTTTACTAATTCAGATTTAGAGAGTTTATCTGCCTAAACAAAAGATGAATATTACTTGTAACTACCACTTAGAAATAATTACAACACTTTATTTATATATTGCGCCTCTGACCACTGAATTAGATTTCCCTTAAAAAAGTGGACTAAATAAAAACTGTGTGAAGCAGCGATTCTCGACCGGAGTGAATATTTCGCAGGCTCGCCACTTTGTCTTTTTTTCTGCATTTGAATTTGAATCGAGCCAAAGCCATGTCGTCCGACCTAAAGAACGACTGACCCGATTCTGGAATTTTTATCCCAATTTCGGGAAAGACGTAAATTAAATGGGATGCACTGCAATGGTACCTCATAGATCGTGGGGTTTTCCTTTAAATTTCTACTGATAAACTAGCGGGAGTTTGTTCGATTCGAAACCACCTCTTTCGCATCGGGAGCGACTGACGGGAGTTTTTCACCGACAAAACTTTCTCCTCAATTTCTCCTCTTTTTTCTGTCAGTACTGCCGCGTACGTGACGCTGCATTTACATAACGCCGCTGCAAATTGTCAATGCGGCCAGCTTTGAAAATAAAATATGCACTGCTGTTCCCCGCAACCGGTACAGGAGCGCAGTAGCGGGACTGGGACGTGATTTAAGGGGCTGTGCAGACGAATAAATTTCACCAAGTCCAACGTTCGGGGAAAGGTGGGACTTTGCACACCGTGCGAAAAATGTATGCCTCGTGCACGCTTTTTTCTATGTGCAAAATATCCCGCCTCCGCTTTTTATATACCAAGTCTCTTCTTCCTTTCTTCTTCCCCTCTTCTTCATATTCGAGAGCCCATTTTTTCCGATTTTTTTTTAATTTTTAAAGCACTCAGCGATGTGTTTACCCTGGGTCAGCGAGCGTGAATAAAACCAATACAAAATTCGCTCTTGGTATATGCGTTATATCCATACATTTTCGTTTGTAACTTTCCATGTTCGGCTGCCTGTCAATGTAGGCGTAAAAGTGATGAGAAAACCCTAGTAGTGCATGGTGTAATTCAAATGGATATCTCAAATTGTGCTTTTGGATTCTTCTTTTTACGAATTTTCAGAGTGGAATACTTCATTTATTGGAGAGTAATTTAGTTAATGTGTGTACATATATGTATATTGAATAATATTATAATATAATAATTGAATAGTTGATATATTTAAAGTTTTCTGAAATTCTCAAAGAGCTTTTAATTTTTTGTAAATTCCTCGAAATTCTACGACAAGGTTTAAAATCCCTTTTATACCAGAAAAATCTCTTCAAACTCCACACAATCTTTTAAAACTCATAAAAATCTGTTGAGTTCTCTAAAAATTTCTCGAAATTTTACGAAAGCATTCGAAATCACTTAAAATTCATTGGAATCTTTTACAATTCCTAAAATCCTATTATAATATTATTCCTCAAAATTGCAAAACATTTAAAATCCCTTGAATAACTGGAAATTGTAAAAAATAAAATAAATAATCGTGCACGTATTGCGCGTGTTGGTTTGCTAGTTATATTAAAAAGTTACTATGTAAAGATGAAAGCCGTTAAATTTTAACATTTTGTATCGCAATTACGGATCATTAAAACTATATGCATAGAAAGTATGAAAAATGTATATATTTTCTGGTAAATAGTTAGTTTAGTTAAATAAATAATTAGTAGAAACACTCTTAATTAAAAATAATCACGTGAGTGATTAATGTTTTTGAGAGGATAGCATAGTATACAGGTATATGTGAGAACTGTTTATTTGCCTTGGTGTGAAAGTTCAACAGCGCAAGATATACAAACTTTTCCCGGTTGCCTACTCAAACACAAATACGTTTACGACAAAGTAGTAAAGACCCGTACACGGTCAGCCGCTCCTGTTTCTATTTCTGCAGTTGCAACGATTTGCTCACGGAAGTGCACTGATATGAAACTCCCAGCGAAAATACGACTCTTGATAAGACAAGTACTCAGAGGTACTTATTTCAGGTTCTGATTGTTGCTTAAATTTTATTAACTACGTGCATACTCTTACGGAATTAAAATTCATCCGAAAATTCCATGACTTAACAATCCAAAGAAAAATATATTCCAATGAATATAGAAATTGAATTATATCATGCCTGAACTAATTAGTTGATTCATTCATGAAAATCACTAAAAATTCCTAGAAATCTTATCAAATGCCATGAAATCCTTTTAAATTCTCGCCGAATTATTTAAATATCAGAAAAATCTCTTGAACAAAATTGTTTGAATATCCAAAATATCTCTTGAATTTCTTAGAAGTCACTTAAAAATCGTTAAAAATGCACATAAGAACCTTCTAAATCGTTAATCTCTTGAAATCTATGTTAAAATTAGTGGAAATCTCTAAAAATTTTTAGCAACCTCTAGAAATTTCTCTACTGATTGTTGCTTAAATTTTACTAACTACGTGCATACTCTTACGGAATTAAAATTCATCCGAAAATTCCATGACTTAACAATCGAAACAAAAATATATTCCAATGAATATAGAAATTGAATTATATTATGTCTGAACTAATTAGTTGTAGAATCTCTTTTTGTGTTTTTACACTGAGAAAAATGGATTGTAAACGGTAATGAAAAATATGTTACTAGGTATAATCTTGGACTATTAACAATCTAGATTATTAGCAATCTAGATTATTAAAACCATAATCTCTAGATGTTAAAAGAGAAGATATTATCAGATAATATCTTAAATTATAAAGTGAATCGAATATAAATTTTAACATTTATAATCCAAGATGTTAAAATTTATAATGCAAGGTATTCAAATTTGTACCAACACTAAGATTTTAATCTACATTTTACACAATCTAAAGCAAAAAATATCACTTACCGCAATTCTGATAATAATGATTATAATATTTACTTCTCCTAAAATCGGATTCCAATGTACGAATTTGTTAATAATCAATTATCTATGAAAAGTCCGAGACAAAAAGTTCAAGTGTTTGAGAAAAGAGCAAAACACATGGGTGACCCATGCCCGCCATGACACTTTACGGGCGTTTATTATCTTCAGATGTTACGAATTAATTGCGGAAGATTATAAAAATCTAACATCTAGAGATTATGTTCAGTAATATCCTTATATATTAGATAAAACTTATAGATCATATACATTAACATATTTTATGTTACTGGATACTATACCCTAGTTTTAACATCTAAGTTTTATGATCCATTTTTTTCAGTGTGTATAAATATTTTACAAGTGATTAGATGTGGTTCAAACATGTTAAATTGCTTATAAGATACAATAATTTAAAGAATTTATTTAAATTCAAAACTTTCCAATATTACAGCGATTTTAAGGGGTTTTAAATGTTTTGGACTTTTATAAGGAATAATATTAACAGGATTCTAAGAATTTAAAAAAATTCAAACGAATTCTAAGCGATGTCGAATGCTTTCGTGAAATTTCGAGGATTTTTAAAATTTCAAAAGATTTCTGAGAATTTTTAATGTTTTCATGGAATTTCCATTTTTCTCAGTGTATGGATACTATTCCACAGAAATTCTGTATAATCCTGCCACACTTAAAATACCAAATAAATCCATGAATTGGAAACTTTATAAATTGTGGTAGTTATGTAATACAAAATATATTCTTATATACCATCATTTTCTAATGTTTCAAATAGCAAAATATAATCAAGACAACAATTCGTGCTATTCTTTGGCTAAATAAGCTGGAACTTATTCAAGATCTTTTTCCAGTTCTTTATATATGCATAACCAGATTATCTTTCTGCAGAGCGACTAACCATCATCAGAATAAGTTGAACTTTAATTGAATAGTCTGGCACACGACATAATCCGACTTTGTCCCCATTTTTTGAATTATCATCCACGATTCTGTGCAGGATGCACAAATTTAATTCTCTCAATTTTTTTCTTTCCCTACACCTTTTACACATATATATTCCAGACTAGGTTTCATATGAATTCATAAAGAATAATAACTCTAAAGGCATGGAAATCATAGAGATTTCAACGGTTCAGCACTCATTTTTGTTACCCTTGTGGCGCTGATAACAGCAAATTTTCTGACTCCTGACAGATACATACATTCCTGTTGTCCATCAAATGAGCAACAAATAACAGACTATTGTTGTCTGTTGAGCGTTCAATAGTGTGCACTGCGCGCAAACGAGAGTTTGCGCTTCACAATAGAGCGGCGGTCCAGGACAGAACTTTTCAGGCTCGGAAAACAATGCCAAGAGACGGGCGACAGCCGGTTTAATTAAACGCATCGTCAGCCTTGTATGGTAACACGCTATGGTCTAGAGGACTACGTACCACGTACTCGACTCTCAATCTGTATATGCATTTTGTTCACATGAATGTGTTCGTGCACTGGTGAGAATTGAAAGGATGGTGCACCGCCGAGATAAGTAAAGCAGCCGAAATCCGTACGGGCCTCGTTATAATTCATGTAACGCTTTACAATACGCCGAGATTTAAGGTCAACATTGCGCGAGAGAGCTTGTTAATCACTGCAATATCTCTCAAATTCTCTAAATCATGAAACTTTTGGATTTTATATCATGTAAATAATTTATAATCTATTCTAAAAAGATGATTGAGATGAAGTCGAATCGTAAATTCCGCATGAATTGAATTTGAAATTTTGAATTTGGTTTCGTTAATAATCATTTTTTCACGAGTCTAAACTCGAAATACATTGAAAATCTAGGAATTTTAAGGGAATTTTATGGAATTTTTTAAGATTTCAAGGGAGATAATGGGATTTTAAATGTTATGGTAGAATTTTAAGGAATTTCAAGAAGTTTCTGGGAATTTTTAGAATTTTTCACGACTTTGATCAGATTTCAATCAGACTTCAAGGTACTGTTATGACTTTTAAAATGTTTTTTGTGGGATTTAAATAAGGAATTTAAAACTTTATAGGGAATTTTATTAAGGAATTTCAAAAGCCTTTTATGATTCTTAAAAGATTTGGTAGAATTTACAAAGATTTCGAAGTTTTTCGTCAAATTTTAAGGGTTTTCAAGAAATTTTTCGATTTTTAAAAGATATTGGGGAATTTTTATGGATTTAAGGGAGTTTTATGAGATTTATAATAATTTACTTAAAAGTATTTAAAGAGATTTTTCTGTTTTTTATAAGATTTTGTGAAATTTTAAAGGATTTCATAGAATTTGATAAGATTTCTAATGATTTTAAGGAATTGTATGGTAAATGTAAAGGAATTTTAAGAGGTTTCTAGGAATTTTTAGAGATTTTCATGAATTTTAACGTGGATTTGAAAAGATTTATGAGTTTGAAAATTTTTCTGGAATTTTTAAGGATTTCATGGAATTTGAAGATATTTCTAATACTTTTAATGGATTTTAAAGAATATAAAAGGGATTTGAATTATTATAATTGAATTTAAAAGGATCTCAAGAAGTTTCTGAAAATTTTAAGAGATTTTTACGAATTTTAAGCGATTTCACAGGTTTTCCAAGGTTTCTTGGAATTGTTAGAGATTTTCACGAAGTTTAACATAGATTTTAAGAGATTAGAGAAATAAAATATAATAAATTATATAATATTGAAAAAGAACGTAAATGCGTGCGCGGAGCGCGCGTTCGTCCTTGTACTTTTAAAATCTCTCGAAATCTCTTTGAAGAGCAAAAAACAAAGGAACGAAAACCGAAAAGCTAAAAGTTACATAATCAAGCAGATCATGCTTTATTATTATCTACACAATAGATTCTGCAATCTATTGTTCTGAAGACGATATCCAGTTGCAGAAAATTTTTGACGAGTATCTTTTACATATTGTATCTTTATCTATAAGTCATATAAATAATATAATTAAAAAAGTAGAGATATGTATTTGAAGGTCATAAATTTTATATTGATATAAATGGACAGTAAAAATTAGACAATTTTTTAAATAACACGTGCTGTTTGTAGATAAAAAATAAAATTATCGCCCAGCATAGAACATAAAATATTTTTCCAACTGATAAATAATTCAACAATAAACGTGACAAAAAAGCGTTAAAGATTCAACTAAAATAAATATCAGTGCGTTATCACCTCATCCCATATGTTTAATATCTGAGATATTAAACTTTATACACGCAGAAAAATGGATATTCAAACTCAATATCTTGGATACTGAACTATGGGACAGTCATCTAAAGATACTCAGATGAAGTATCTGGATATTCAGCTTCAATATCTAGATACTCAAATAGCGTGATTAAGTATCTAAGATATTGAATATATATGACAGCTATCTAAGATACTCAACAAGATGAATATCTGGATATTGAGGATGAATATCTAGATATTTAGGATGAATATCCATTTTTCTCCGTGTATATCTCAGATTTTAAATGTTAATATCTTAATTTATTAGAACATTAATATCTTCTGTTATTAAATCGTAATATCTCTAAAAAGTCCATATATTATTCTATAATATCTATAGATATTATGTGATAATATTCAGTTCTTAATGTCCATAGTTTTCTCCGTTAATGTTGGTTCTGATCCACTGATTGTAGTAAGGATCTTGCAAATATGCAAAAACATCAGGATACTGAGAATCAGTCCGACTATATAGTCCACTCCAAAGAAAAACTCCAGCCAAGGTACCGTCAACAATTAAACCAGCACCAAAATCCATATGGCCACTATATCTTTGAGGATGATAAGTACAAACAGTTTTTTCTGATAACTCAAGATGAGGTCGATATCTATTTACACAATTCTGATGTGAGATTATTGGCACTTCGATAGATCGTAGACTTTTAGGGATATTCGTTTCATGGCTGAAATCAGAGAGAGAGACAGAGTTTATATCTACAAGAACGAACGCGCGCCCTGCGCGCGCATTTATCTTATTTTAAAATATTATATAATTTATTATATTTTATTTCTTTAATCTCTTAAAATCTATGTTAAACTTCGTGAAAATCTCTAAAAATTCCAAGAAACCTTTAAAAACCTGTGAAATCGATTAAAATTCGTGAAAATCTCTTAAAATTTTCAGAAACTTCTTGAGATTCTTTTAAATTCAACAATAACAATTCAAATCCCTTTCATATCCTTTAAAATCCATTAAAAGTAGTAAAAATCTTATCAAATACCATGAAATCTTTCAAAATGGCAGACAAATTTTTAAACTCATGAATCTTCTGGAACCCAGTTTAAAATTCATGAAAATTACTAAAAATTCCTAGAAATCTTATCAAATGCCATGAAATCCTTTTAAATTCTCGCCGAATTATTTAAATATCAGAAAAATCTCTTGAACAAAATTGTTTAAATATCCAAAATATCTCTTGAATTTCTTAGAAGTCACTTAAAAATCGTTAAAAATGCACATAAAAACCTTCTAAATCGTTAATCTCTTGAAATCTATGTTAAAATTAGTGGAAATCTCTAAAAATTTTTAGCAACCTCTAGAAATTTCTCTACTCTTAAAATCTCTTAAAATCCTTAAAGATTTCATGAAATTCCATGACATCTTTAAAAATATTACAAAATCTTTTAAAAATTAGAAATTTTTTTTGGAAACCCTTAAAATTTGACGAAAGCTTTCGAAATCTTTGTAAATTCTACAAAATCTTTTAAAAATCCATAAAAGCTTGTGAAATTCCTCAATAAAATTCCCTATAAAGTTTTAAATTTCTCATTTAAATCCCACAAAATACATATTTTAAAAGTCATAAAAGTACCTTCAAGTCCGATCGAAATCTGATCAAAGTCGTAAAAAATTCTAAAAATTCCCAAAAACTTTTTGAAATTCTTTAAAATTCTACGATAATATTTAAAATCCCATTATCTCCCATGAAATCTTTAAAAATTCCATAAAATTCCCTTAAAATTCCTAGATTTTCAATGTATTTCAAGTTTAGACTCGTGACAAAATGATTCACGACAAAATGATGACAAAATTCACGCGGAATTTACAATGGGGCAAATATCGATTGTCGAAAATCACTATCGATACATACACGACGAATCAGGAGTGCGGAATAGGCGTTACGATATTTCAACTCGACTCAATTATCTTTTTAGAATAGATAATACTGATGCATAACATCTCAAGTATTATTTCTTCTTAATTTAATAATTTGAGGACAACTTACTTTTCGCTTCTAATGTTGTATCCCCAACCATGAACTTTACCAAATGACCCTATTAGGACTTGTCCTGTATGAAGTCTTATGGGCTGACAAGATGTATTATACACGAACTCATTAGTAATAATGAGTAAAGCTACACCATCCATATTTCTGTGATTAGCACTGCGATGTGGATCATATATGCGTCTTCTTATTTCTTCTACATCATGACGATTACCGTGTTTTATAAATGCTGCATTAGAGATAACTTGGTAATCCTCTGGATTCAACGGAACACATGGAGCAGAGGTGATAACAACGTTTATGGAAAGAATACTACCTACACACTTGGTACGCGAGAACTCTTTAATACGTACAACATAGGGAGCATCCAAAATTCTTGTTGGTTGGTCTTCACCTGGCACATGACTAACTACACGTTTCTGACGAACGAAAAAATCCGATGATTCCTCTGCAATAATTTGATAAATTAATCTCCCTGTATGATATTTTCTTATTACAGCTAGGCTTATCAGTTTTATTCTAGATTTACCGTGGGATATAATTGCAGTACTTACTAATTTCTTCATCTGTAAAAGTTCCAATGATTTCTTGAGACCAAATTCCACAAAGAATTAAAAGATGCAAGAATACTTTTTCGGGCATTTTAGAGTTCAGACCACGAAATTTCAATTTTTTAATTTATTGTTCTATAAAGACGAGGTCCAATTGCGGTTAATTATTGACTTCTATCGTTTATATTGTGTCTTTATTTATTAGTTAGATAAATACTGTCGTAAAACTGGCAGACATGAAATTGAAGGTCACAAGTTTTATTGATATAAATGCATAGTAAATATTAGACGATATCTAAAATTTTTGTTGTTTATTTTAATTTTTAATTTTTATTTTGTTTTTCCTTTCTTAAAAACTGTCAGAAAATTTATATCAAAAATCTGAAAGTTTAATTTTAAAAATATCACACTCCAAAAAACTATTTTTACCATTTTAATAATCATTTCATTTTCCAAAAATTATTCATTGGAAATCGGTAACAACTTTTAATTGAATATTCATTCAGCTACGGTAATTGTAAAAAAACTTCAACTAAAGTAATTGAAGTTTTTTTTACAGTGTAGCAACAAATATAGGTTCTGCACTAGACGCTCAAAAAAATATTTTGTGCAACAAAATATGTTTTGTTGGTTTTGTTATGGTTTAGCCGACAAAAAAATTTTGTTGCAAAAATATCAAGAAAATTATTTTTTCGTCCGAACCAAACTTTTTTTTCAGTGTACATAAAATACGTTGACATTTTAAACTTATTTATAAGTTAAACTATAATCATGATTCTGTAGACTACCCAACGGAATGTATATCAAATAATTGAGGAATTCCTATTAATGTCACTCGCATTAACATTATGGGAAATCGAAAGTATCTCTCAATTGTTTTCCTTTGAAAATAGAAGAGATTGCAATTCAAATGAAGCATTCAAGCGAAAGGGACTCGTTGGATAGACGTGTAAATTGATTATGGTGAAATCGTTGGAACGTTTCAGATCTATTATATGCAACAATCCTATCTGTGCATGCATACTTGCAAGCAATACCCGCATGATAATGCATGTATGGGAAGGTATGGGTTCAAGGAGGTCAAATCAAAGCATTGCAAAGCTGCAGGTATCCTTTACATATGTGGTGAATTTACCACAGTACTGCACTCAGGTTTATCAATACTGACCTAATTTCGCACAACCACCTGTCCTGTGTGACTGTACAATACAATACTTTCCGCGCACAAGTCCATTTCCGATATCCGAATATCATCTTCCGGTCTGTGTTCCATAAGCCCCTTCAACTACTGAATTATTACCATTGTTCTGTTTCTACTCTGTTAAGCATTTTGGCAGTAAAGCCACGTATAAGCATTAAGTTTTGCTTTCTCTTTACTTTCCACAAGAGTTTTCCCTTAAATTTATCCATCCGTAAAAGAAGGGTTTCTAATTAAAAATTATGAAATTACGTAGAGTTTGTTCTCGGAAGTTTTGAGGTAGAGTGTCTCGTTTGAATTAAACTCAAACAATATTTGTAAGTTTCGTGAGTTTTTGAAGGTTCCATTTTTTTTACTAAAGTTCATGAATAATACAGAGAAGAACGCGGGGAATAAGGACAAAAGGTATGAACGAGTTTGCGAGTCACTTAAATACCGCAGCTTCCTAGCGAGGAAATAAAGAGGTGCATTGTAATGAAGGAAGTGCAAAAAATATATGCGTTGCTTTAAGAATTCATTTTCTTTTGTTGTAGCAATTGCATTACTTAATAAAATGAATTTATATATTTGTCGAATGTAAATTTTGCAATCTGTGAACCATTTTGTTTTTGCTTTACGCTCTTTCAACATATAATATGAAAATTTCTCTGTGAAAATCTGTGCGTCAATGGAGTGTCGTGTAGTTTGGTGAAAATACAGAGAGCAGAGAAATTTAGTTGCACAATAATTTACTCATCTCTAGCCTATAGCAATGTAGCTTCACACTCGGAAAATGTTGAATCTGGTTGGGTGGTACGTCATCGTTGTAGCTTGCAGGCAACTGTCCGCGAAACACATGCAATATGGATTACGCTGCATTACGGTTGTTACGACCACTGTTCTGGCTAACGTCATCGCGGTCAACCGGAAACAAGTCCAATGGCAAACGTCGTGAGAACCTTACAGCTTCACAATGTTAAATAGAAATCCAAAATGCCGAGCCTCGCCCATTATCCTACATAAATTTGCATTAAAACATTAGACAAATTAACAATTACTTTCAGTGTTTACACTTTTACAAGAACGAACACGCGCTCCTCGCGCGCATTTATCTTCTTTTTAAATATTATATAATTTATTATATTTTATATAATCTCTAATCGCTTAAAATCTATGTTAAACTTCGTGAAAATCTTTAAAAATTCCAAGAAACCTTTAAAAACCTGTGAAATCGATTAAAATTCGTGAATATCTCTTAAAATTTTCAGAAACTTCTTGAGATTCTTTTAAATTCAATAACAATTCAAATCCCTTTTATATCCTTTAAAATCCATTAAAAGTAGTAAAAATCTTATCAAATACCATGAAATCTGTAAAAATTGCAGACAAATTTTCAAACTCATAAATCTTCTGGAACCCAGTTTAAAATTCATGAAAATCACTAAAAATTCCTAGAAATCTTATCAAATGCCATGAAATCCTTTTAAATTCTCGCCGAATTATTTAAATATCAGAAAAATCTCTTGAACAAAATCGTTTGAATATCCAAAATATTTCTTGAATTTCTTAGAAGTCACTTAAAAATTGTTAAAAATGCACATAAAAACCTTCTAAATCGTTAATCTTTTGAAATCTATGTTAAAATTAGTGGAAATCTCTAAAAATTTTTAGCAACCTCTAGAAATTTCTCTACTCTTAAAATCTCTTAAAATCATTAAAGATTTCATCAAATTCCATGACATCCTTAAAAATATTACGAAATCCTAGAAACCTTTTTAAATTCCATGACAAACTTTAAAATCTCTTAAAATTCCCAGAAAAATTCTTGAAATTTGACGGTAACACTTAAAATCTCTTTATATCTTTTATATCCCGTAAAAATATTACATAGAAATCTTATTAAATTCCATGAAATCCTTTAAAATTCTCACAGAATCATTAAATAGAAGAAAAAACTTTTGAAATCACTTGAAATTATTAGAAATCTCATAAAATTTCAGATTAATATTTCAAATTCTTTAAAACCTCATAAAACTCTTACAAAGCTGTTAAAATCTCTAAAATTTCACGAAATATCCCAAAATTCCATACAATTCCACAATATCGTTTTAACATCCTTAAAATCTCTTGAATTTCGTAAAAGTCACTTAAAAATCGTTAAAAATGCCTATAAAAACCTTCAAAATCATTAATCTTTTGAAATCCATGTTAAAATTAGTGAAAAATTAGTTAAAATCTCTTAAAATCATTAAAGATTTCATCAAATTCCATGAAATCCTTAAAAATATTACGAAGTATTTTATAAATTAGAAATATTTTTTGAAAATCCTAAAAATCTTGTGAAATTTCTGAATAAAATTCCCTATACAGTTTTAAATTCCTTATTTAAATCCCACAAAATACATATTTGAAAAGTCATAAAAGTACCTTCAAGTCCGATTGAAATCTGATCAAAGTCGTGAAAAATTCTAAAAATTCCCAGAAACTTCTTGAAATTCTTTAAAATTCTACCATAACATTTAAAATCCCATTATCTCCCATGAAATCTTAAAAAATTCCATAAAATTCCTAGATTTTCAATGTATTTCGAGTTTAGACTCGTGAAAAAATGATTATTAACGATACCAAATTCAAAATTTCAAATTCAATTCACGCGGAATTTACGATGCGGCAAATATCGATTGTTGAAAATCACTATCGATATTTACACGACGAATCAGGAGTGCGGAATAGGCGTTACGATGTTTCGACTTCGACTCAATCATCTTTTTAGAATAGATCGTTCGAAATATATACGACAGGACATCAAAGTTCAATTCTATAAAATTAGAAACTTTCTAGGGCCTCTGGGTTACAAATTCTCCTCTTTGCTTTTTTAAGAGGTAAAAACTCTACCGAGGACAATAAAAATCTATAAAACCACAGCTCGCCACTTCTTTTTGAGTGAAATTCAGACTCTTCTCAACTTCTCTATGAATTCTCCCCATTGGATTCTATCTTCTTCCTCTATCTTTTCCTTTTTTCAGCCAGCTATCTTCGTCAAGGAAGCATATCCCCCTCCTTTATCGATTCGAGAATGCTCACTTCGTCTTGGGTCCTTTTATTTCCTTCTTTTGATTCCCGTTGTGGAACGACTCGCTAAAGTGGTAAATCTTGTCCGCCAACTAGGCGGCTGGTGACTAAAGTTGATAGCGGTTGTGGTGGTAGGGTAAAGTTTCAAACTTCCTTGGTACATCTCGATCGAATTCTGCGCCGCCAGTGTCTGACTTGGCGCGGTCTCCGATATTCATGCAGGCATCAAGAGGCTTGTGTGAGGTCCCATGTAACTTTGGTAACGTGCCTGTATATATCCAGGACCACGGATACATAATGCAAACAGTTTGGGCCAAGCCCCGGTCACAAGTTTAACTTAGTTTGCCACGACGGTAGAGGTAATTGCATTTACTCTGACGTCTGCGTCTCTAGGTTTCACGCGATTCGTCGGCTGCAGTTCGTAAATGAAGATCCACCCGGAATTTGCCGTTTAATGACAGTAGGAACCTTTTGAAGAGTGTAAACGCAACCTTTACGAAATTGCAACTAAATGACCGTCATACTATACTTTCACTACACAGAAAGTAGCCAATTATTTATTATATTGAGTACGTCCCCTATTTGGGTTAACGCTTGACATACGAGCAAATAGAGTCAGGACTCTTTTTATGTAGCTGCACTGAGAAAAATGGATTGTAAACGGTAATGAAAAATATGTTACTAGGTATAATCTTGGACTATTAACAATCTAGATTATTAGCAATCTAGATTATTAAAACCATAATCTCTAGATGTTAAAAGAGAAGATATTATCAGATAATATCTTAGATTATAAAGTGAATCGAATATAAATTTTAACATTTATAATCCAAGATGTTAAAATTTATAATGCAAGGTATTCAAATTTTACACATTTTACACAATCTAAAGCAAAAAATATCACTTACCGCAATTCTGATAATAATGATTATAATATTTACTTCTCCTAAAATCGGATTCCAATGTACGAATTTGTTAATAATCAATTATCTATGAAAAGTCCGAGACAAAACGTTCAAGTGTTTGAGAAAAGAGCAAAACACATGGGTGACCCATGCCCGCCATGACACTTTACGGGCGTTTATTATCTTCAGATGTTACGAATTAATTGCGGAAGATTATAAAAATCTAACATCTAGAGATTATGTTCAGTAATATCCTTATATATTAGATAAAACTTATAGATCATATACATTAACATATTTTATGTTACTGGATACTATACCCTAGTTTTAACATCTAAGTTTTATGATCCATTTTTCTTAGTGTGTATAAATATTTTACAAGTGATTAGATGTGGTTCGAACATGTTAAATTGCTTATAAGATACAATAATTTAAAGAATTTATTTAAATTCAAAACTTTCCAATATTACAGCGATTTTAAGGGGTTTTAAATGTTTTGGACTTTTATAAGGAATAATATTAACAGGATTCTAAGAATTTAAAAAAATTCAAACGAATTCTAAGCGATGTCGAATGCTTTCGTGAAATTTCGAGGATTTTTAAAATTTCAAGAGATTTCTGAGAATTTTTAATGTTTTCATGGAATTTCCAGGAATTTTAAGAGAATTATCAAAGAGAATTCAAGAAAATTTAATTATGCTAAAGTTCTTAAGTCACATTGATTGAGCTTGAGAAAACAAAGTTTCCTTCTTTTTTCAGTCGATAATCTGATCGGCGAAATAGTATAATGCATTAGCGAAAGTCGACACTATGAATGGGACTTTTAAACAAAGTTAAATTAGTTAGCAGCACTACAGAAACCTGCACAGACCTTTGAATCATAAACCAAAACTTGGTGGAAAGTAATGTAATTTCAGATTAGGACCGTTTGACTGTGCTAAATCAATTAGAAAGTCAAGTTGCCTGGAGGACTTCTCCTGTGCAATGCCAGTGTCCGAATATTATGTCACATCCATTTCCTGACGTTTAACAGTATAAGAAACTTAATTGCACTTGTCATTGTAATTTGTTTATGAAGTTTCGAGATTACAGTATTGATTATAAGTATTTTTTTTAACTTGTAATATCATCAACGTAAAAAATTTTTTCTGTTATATAAATTGATGCGAAAATCAAGCAATTAGCAATTTAATTTTCCATAAAAGATTTTCATATGAGTGACTATGCAAAAATTCATTTAATGTAAATACCATATTACATTAATTCTTTGACGGCCAATATTTACTGTCGTTTATAACCGCGGAGAAATTATCGCATCTCGAATCGGACAGTTTGAACGTTTCATTTCATTTCATCAGAGTGTGCCAATAAGCATTGGTTCTCAATATTTCCACGTATAAAGCTGATCATGCACACATATATATACATCTGTATATATGTTCATTATACATATATGCGCACGTCATAGTGATTTCCAACCAATGAACGTTAATTTCACCAGCTATGTACAATTCGGAGGCAAATTTGAACGCTCCATATTAGCCATGATTAATGAATTGATAGACAAAGAGTAGAAATAAGGGATTTGGAATTCAAATACCGTAAAGGTATTTTGAAATTCCATACAATAATATTATTTATACATTCTCAGGGATCTCTTAATTCTCTGATTAAATAATTAAAAAGTTATTCTAGCCCTCAACTTAAAAAAGTAAATTCTTCCAAATATGTTTTTCGTCAATATTTTAATACATTATAATTTAAAATCACGTCTGTGTAGGGGCAATTCATGTGGAACGATAACGCTCGACCGCACAAAATTATAAGCAAATTGAGATTGAATGCATTAATAATGTATGCGATTAACTTCACAGCGCTGCCGCACAATAAATTGGCTCACTCTGTTAGTTGCCGCTAATGATGTACAAATATTTAACAATTCCGGATTTACGAGTACCTAGATCTTGTAAGCAGACTTTTTTTTAACCAAATAACATGTCAAATACTGTTAAATACTAAACATTAGAAATTCTTCTTTTTAGTTAATCACTAAGAATTAACAGTCTACATTTTTTCCCAAGATTGCATCCGATTTTTAGTGTGAATATGATGTAGAAATTGATATTCCAGTAAAAAATTTTCATCGGTTTTGGCGAGTTTGACGAAATACAGAATTTACAGGTGTGAAATACAGAAATTTCTTTCCTGAATAGAAAAAAATGGGTGTAAAAAAAGTAGAGACGAACAATCGCCAACGTCAATATAGGAAACGTGATCAGCAATAGAATCTCGATTACAAAAGCTGTTGCTATAGTGAACAACAGTTCTATCTCTTGTTTTCGTGTAACAAAAAAGGACCCAGCTATGATTCAGTAGTAATAGCCTTCCTATGTCAGACTATCGATCCAAAGAGACTTGCTTAATTAAGTACTGCATCAAGCTTTAATAAGCGTACTCTACAAAATTTTAATTAATATAATAGCCCCCTTGTGTATTTTCAGACAATTCAATTTTTTATAAGCAAGTAAATGCAATGGAACATAAATTCTTATAAATGTTGAAAAGTTCATTACACTATTTCTTATATATATTATATATTATACCGAAAAAGTGTCATTAATTTATATTATGGTGCTTTTTATCTCTAGTTTTTTTCCTGAATAAAAGACGATAACAAAGTGTGGCAATGCATCAATTCTTAAGAAAGTGTCTTCTCCATTCGTTGACCAAGCTCTTTTGCAAGAAGATATTGACTATGCTGCAAAATCGGCTCACAAAGTTATATATATATATATATATATATATATATACATATATTTGTGTTGCCATTCGGATGCTACAAGTCGTGTATCATGAATTCCAAAAATATGAAATTTACACGAATATAAGTGAAGTAAAGTGTAAAGTTTACTCAAGATATTGGAAAGATGTTTTGAGCAATACAATTTCTGACTTTAAAGCTTGGATATAGATTTATCAGAAATTCTACAGTTCCTGAACCTTAAAGAATTCATTTTTTTAAAGTTTTCTTTCCGACAAAAAATTCTTTTATAATGCAGAAAGAGTAAAAATTTCTTTTGTCTCCTGAAATGTTTCTTCTATTAATAATAGAATGAACTTGAGAACAATGCCTTGGAAAGCCTTACCTATTAGATTTCTCTCCAATGTACTATATACAGTGTATTATACAATGTACACGCACCATTTACTGCACTTACTGCAAGCAGCGTCTGTCGAAACAGGGCTTATTTCCATTCATTTGGAGTTAAAACTTGGAGCATAATAGTTACAATTAATTATCTTGGTTACATATTATATATATATATATATATATATATATTTAAGTCTTATTATTCAAGAACAATAGATGAGTAATACTATAATATAAAAGGTAAGTAGTCTGGTCGACCAAAGGAAGAAATTATACACTCTCTTTGAAGAAGATGGCGTTTCTGTTTTTGTCTTAAGTGCCTCATCCTCTTTGCCGACTTTAAATCGTCTAATTGGTCCTGCTATTGTAAATTATGAAGAACGCCGAGATTCTGAACGATCAATTTTATAATACTTTACTAATGAATGAGAATTACCAAGGCTTTAAAATGCATCTTACAATTGTTCCGGTTCTTTCATTAGTTCTGCACAAACAGAAAACAGCGTAAAAGTCAAGAAAGAAGCAAATAAGAGAAATGATGAAAACTATATTATTATAATTATATTAAGAGGATTAAAATTTTGCAAACAATCGACTTGTTTTTCATCTATCTTTTCCATTTATCTGAAATTCGCTAATCTGATTGCAAAGGTTACTGTAAAACATTACTGTAAAATAATACTGCAAAGCATTACTAAATTTGATCCAATTTCCAAAGGTAATTTCCCTTTGCCTAGCGAGATGTCGGCTGCAGTTTAATTCCTGGGAATAAAACACAGTAAATTGCACTTTTTTGCCGTTTCTTTAATAAGCGTTATCCCGTGGCTCAGTATAACGAATGTTCTCACATCGAGGTCCATAATTCTGCGCGGATCTTGCCCGCTATGAATCAGAAACGTGCTAGCCTGTTTCGCTCGAATTTTAAAGTAGTGCTCAACCTCTGTCATGATTATGCAGCTGCAAACGAGAAACGAGTCAGATGCATTCATGGACTTTAAAGTTTTCGAATGGTGTGGCAGAAACTTCTTGGCAGTCCCGACGGAGAAAGCACATTTCCAGGGCAGCATACAAAGTACGATTTGCTTAACTGGATAGAGAAAAAAACAGATTTAAAGCTTGTTGCGTTACGGGATTGAGATTTGCAAAGTTTTAATGGAAAGAAACGAAAATTTATTAGATCTCCTTTCTGTACATCGTATTCACTTATATTTTATTAAAGTAAATGAATCAATTTTTAAAAACACTTTTTTAATCTACTATTTTTATAATATTCGCGAAACTCAAAGATAATTGCATTTTATTATGGAAAAATTAAAAATAAGGTTACAGTGCTTTAACATTGGCGTCTGAGTGGCTTCTTCGAGACGAAAGACTTTCTAATTGCCGAGAACCTCTTGAGGAAAAATCATTTATAAGATATTACTTGTGATGATAGATGAAAGCTCTTAAAATAGTATATGTGTAACACTTTACGTGTACACTTGATTCTGTGTGTTGCATTATTAAAGACAAATTTAATGAGAGAACTGTATAGCACTTTTCATTTCCAAGATATACCAAAAGGTATTTTTTTACTCCTCTGTTTCTTTTCATTTATGAAATGGTAGTCAGATGAAAAATCCAATCCACTCATCACTGCCTCAACTTTACTTGGTTGAGCATGAATCGTTTTGTGAATTAATTACCTTTTTTCTTTCCTACGTATAACAAAAATTTTCCTTTCATGTAAATTGCACAATTATATATTTTATAATTAGTAGAAGAAACAGAGTTATATATATATATATATATATATATATATATTGCAGGTGGACTTTTCTGCAAATTTTTGGCACCGCGTCCATGTTAATAAACCTCTTTTAGACCCAGAGTAACTGAAGTAACTTTCCGAGTTTACCAAGCTTTTTTACATTCGTAACTTTTAATCCCCTGTCTGCCCAACGTCGCTATTAGAATCCGGGATATATTTTTATGAAAATTATTATCGCCATTCCACTGCCCCGAAAAGGTATTAGTTTGAATATCTGTTTCTGGTCCACTTATTATAACTTTTCATACACGTACGTTTTACGTTTTAATTTGAGAATATAAAAATCCTAACTAACAAACATAAAAAATAAAACTCTCTTTGATGCATATAAAACAGAGATGAAATTTCAAAAGTCTCCTTTTCCGTCGAAAAGCTCACTTCTGAATTTGCACTATTATCTTTATAATTATCAATTTAATTTCATTCCGAAGCAGAATAAAATTCTTTGGATGAATACAATGTAGTTGGAAGTTAAGAATAATATTAAATTTTTTATAAAAGAACGTGTTTTATTCGCTCGATGAAAATATCCCGTGCACTAAATTAAAGCCAGACGACGAAGGCTCAAGTAAAGCAATCATGTAAGCATGTATAATGCACTTACGGTTCGCCATAATGAGTAGAACTCTCAGTGTTCCATGAAAATTTTGCGTTAATGATTCTCTCCTCAACAGTTCAACGTACAAAAGACAAAACACATGTTGATTAAGGAAAATGCTCTTAAATGCTCAATCTCGAAATAATAAATCAATAATTTATAATAATAATAATAATAATAATAATAAATCAATAAATTATAATAAATAATAAAAAAACAAAACAGTTGAAAAATGTGTAATTGCTTGGGAAATGTGTCAATTAATCCACCGGATACACCTCTTTCCGAGAAATTCTTTAATTTTTTAACTGCGAGTTTCACGTTTTTAAATACAATAAAGAAATTTTAAAAAACTGAATTGAAATTCTGGCATAGGTTGAAAATTCGATGATCAACTTCTTAAACTTCACAGTCAATTCACCCGAATAACTTTTTTCTCTCTGGACTAAGAACTTAATAAAAAAAAATTGGAAAACTTTGAAGGAGCATCTCGTTCCTTTTTCTCTTTTTATTCGTAAGCAAAATTCGGTGTGAACGAAGCCGGTCCTCTTGCGGCTGTATTACGACCGAGGCGGAAAACTAGTTACTTGGCCGACGTTTCCTCCCTCGTTATTAATTGGAAAAAAAACTCGGGCCAACTGCGGGAGGGCAGCTGCGAGTATTTCAAGCCTGGAAAAGCGAGCTCATTAAAGCGATGAAATTAATTTAAACTCCATGTACAATCTAATTATTTTTACCGGCTCGGCGACTCGTACAGCGCTTCGACACGCGTAACTTTGAATTCGTGCCACGGATTAGAAATGGCGATAATTCCAGTACAGTACGTTCCCTGAACAACGAAGCTAATTGCATTTTACCGATGCTTTTTGATTTACTACGCTTGTTACCATTTTTCCGCAAAGCAGACTATTTTTTTTTTGAATTTTGTCAATAAATTGAAATAGAAAAGAATATAAAAAATCGTATAACTAGAATTTATATACTTTTCGAAATTCCCACTAATTAATATAGACATTTTTTACAATGACTCATAAATAATAAAATTCAGTCATTTATATTCTTCATTGTGAATTTAAAACAAAAATTAACGAGTTTCTCATGAAAAAAGGTCAACGTTAAGAAAAGATCCTTTAAGGCCTACCTACTCCATCTTCCTTTGTTATCATCCATTACCGACACCTGATTTTACTTGTTATAATGGGAAAGTATTTAGAAGACTGATGGTGATACAATCCCCGCGGAAAAATCTTGAAAAATACGTATTATACTTTCTGTATGTTTTAACTTTACGTATTCTTTTTATGAATTTTCTCATTAACACTTCCATAAAATTGGATACAGAAAAAGTAGTTTATGGAGAAAATTTGGTGAAGATTCTCGGAACGAGTTTTTATGGTTATTGGACATATTGTCGGTGGCCTAAAAGGCTTAAAAATGACTTCACACGCTCGATCGAGCTATTACAGAATCGTTAACGTATTCTGCACGCGACTGTGTCATTTGGTAAAGTTCCAATCTTTGCGTCCTATTGTCGCGGGCGCAGACAGTAGCAATTACCGGCCAATTAAGCCACCTCCAACCCCGACCTCGAAGCTTCGACCCCCACTATTTCCGGCATCCAACACGAAGCCAAATGCTGCTACGACCTTATAATTTCATTTGGTCTCGCCTCGCCGAAGCAATCGGCAGATAGTCTGTGTTAACTAGCACTGTCTCGCTTGTCTCTGATGCAGTAATACGAAAATTTACTTCTTTGATCTTCCTCATCTCCGTACCAATATAAGTCAACATCCTGCAGAATCAATTTGCTACGTATTTATTTCTACTATCTATTCTAAAAAGATGACTGAGTCGAAGTCGAAATATCGCAACGCCTATTCCGTAATCCTGATTCGTCGTGTAAGAATCGATAGTGATTTTCGACAATCGATATTTGTCGAATCGTAAATTCCGAGTGAATTGAATTTGAAATTTTTAATTTGGTATCGTTAATAATCATTTTTTCACGAGTCTAAACTCGAAATACATTGAAAATCTAGGAATTTTAAGGGAATTTTTTAAGATTTCATGAGAGATAATGGGATTTTAAATGTTATCGTAGAATTTTAAAGACTTTCAAGAAGTTTCTGGGAATTTTTCACGATTTTGATCAGATTTCAATCAGACTTCAAGGTACTTTTATGACTTTTAAAATATGTATTTTGTGGGATTTAAATAAGGAATTTAAAACTTTATTGAGGAATTTCAAAAGCCTTTCATTATTCTTAAAAGATTTGGTAGAATTTACAAAGATTTCGAAGGTTTTCGTCAAATTTTAAGGGTTTTCAAGAAATTTTTCGATTTTTAAAAGATATTGGGGAATTTTTATGGATTTGAGGGAGTTTTATGAAATTTATAATAATTTACTTAAAAGTATTTAGAGATTTTTCTGTTTTTTAAAAGATTTTGTGAAATTTTAAAGGAATTCATGCAATTTTAAGAAATTTTAAAGAATATTAAAGGATTCTAAATATTTTTAAATTATGAGGATTTAAAAAAGTTTTTAAAGAATTTTAAAAGATTTTGACGAATTCTATGTAATATTTTTAAGGGTATAAAGAAATTTTAAATGTTACCGCAAAATTTCAAGAATTTTTCTGGGAATTTTAAGAGATTTAAAAGTTTGTCATGGAATTTCAAAAGGTTTCTAGGAATTTTTAGAGATTTTCATGAATCTTAAAGTAGATTTCACGAAAATTGATGAGTTTGAAAATATTTCTTGAATTTTTAAGGATTTCATGGAATTTGAAGATATTTCTAATACTCTTAATGGATTTTAAAGAATATAAAAGGGATTTGAATTATTATAATTGAATTTAAAAGAATCTCAACAAGTTTCTGAAAATGTTAAGAGATTTTCACGAAGTTGAACATAGATTTTAAGAGATTAGAGAAATAAAATATAATAAATTATATAATATTGAAAAAGAACGTAAATACGCGCGGAGCGCGCGTTCGTTCTTCTTAATAGAAATAGTAATGTATATACTAGTTAATAGAAATATAGGATTAATACCTTGGGTTGTAATGGAGAAAAAAACTGGGCTTATTTCTAAAAAATATTGACCTAGGCTAACTTAAATCGTCTTGAACTACTTGAAAACGATCATGGGTGGCACAAATTGACTTATAATACTTGCCATTTTTATGAATGATTCACAGTCACGATAATATCTTAAAATTAATAACACTATACGTAAAAAAAAACGGGATTGAAACTTATACTTATACTACTTGACATTCATTATGAATTAATTAGAGTGACAGTAATTCCTGATATGTCAATAAAGATTAATTAATCTACTAAAAAACGTCTTCTGACTAAAATTGACGTACACTACTTAAAACTATAAACGTCTGACTTAAATTGACTTATACTACTTGATATCTATTATATTCTATTGTACCTAAGGATAATGCTTTAGATATGATATAAAATTAATAAAACTGCTTAAAAACTCTCGTGACTGGCTTAAATACTTGACAACTCACGACTAACTTAACATGGATATGTACATATTATGTATTTCATTATTTCCAATGTGTATGGAAACGGATTAGAATAAGGGATTTGGATAAACGATTTTGATAAGTGGTTGGTGAGTTGTGTTTCTTAGTTGACCTACACTACTTAAAAAGTTACCTATTAACGTAACTGACCCAAAATTCTGTCTACACAGAAAAAACTAGAGGTTCCACAATGTTGCAGCTCCATTGAAAAAGTAGTTCCTTTAGAATCGGGGTGTTAATCAGAAGTAAAGAACTACTAAAAGTGGTTCCTTCGATGACATGAAGTTATCTGTAAAGGCTCTTTCACTTGTTTTTGTTTTGTGCTCATCTATCAAGTAATGTGGTTATTTTGGATGACATCATTTGGTTCCTTTGGACTCAGTTTCGAAAGTGAGTGAATTTCACACCGTAGGAGTTCTGGTTTGTTGCATCTCCATTGGAACCCAAAAGTGGATTCTATTTAAGACTGCTGTTTTTACTGTGTAAAGTCCAAAGAGATGAGCTTGGTTTTTTATAAGTAAATATTTGATGTTCGAGTATTTGAGGTTTAGTGTAGAATTGTCGATTTTAATAAAAGCTAATATCAGCTCATAAAAGTCTGTGCGGTTCTTCCCCATCGTATAAGTTTCGCGGATTGATATAAGACCGACCCGTAGAGAAGCGTGAAATGAAGACGATTTATTCTCTTCCCCGGGCCTGCTAATGGGAACATAAAGCGACCCTTACAAGTCTCCCGTGCCCTGGAATTGTCTCTTTTGAGAACGAAGAAGGTCGTTGGGGAGAGCTCCTCGCGTTCCAAATGAGGTTTAATGAGCCACCAGCGACCCTTCTGTTCTGCCGCAATATTTTATCGTTTACTTTACATTCATTACTAACTACAGCACCCGAGGTGTACAGTCTTTGCAATATTAACATTTCTGTGTATAGTATGAAAACATTTAATAATAATTACGCACTGCGTCTTGAAGTTAGATGATAATGACCTAGTAAATTGAATCATGTGTATATAATTTTTTTTATTTATTGAAAGAAGTTCCTAGCGCTCGTTCTCGTTCTATATGTACTATAATCTATTTCCGGATGAAAATTAGCCCATAAATGTGCTCTGAATTTATATAAATGAATTATTGCATTCCAAACCATGACATTTTAACATTTTCATGAAAAAGTGTTCATGATTATTTTCGTATCTGGTGTTTTCTGATTTCCAGCTTTTGAAAATGATGAAATTTCAATTGATATACCATTTAACCTCTGATCAATCTCGATTTTTCTCCTATAGAAATTCCCGCTTTGTTCCAATGTTTCAATCGCGTCAAGAACAAAAATTGGATATTTCCAGTCGCATAACCAAAACAATCAGGTTCGTCGATGTGCAAATGACTCAATGGTATTTTCTACAGTTCTGAATTTCTGACTATGAATGATCTCGAATGCAAGTAATTTGTGATAGAAATTTTGTCTTCATAGAAAAATCCGATAATGCAACGTTTTATTTTTTTAAATATTTTACATCAAATACTGTAAATCTAATGATAATTTTGCTTTGTTAAATTAATTGTCTCACCTTAATCATCATTTAATTGTGCCATCAGTGATAATACTGTTAAGTGCATTATTCTACTGATTGCATATTATCCACGTATTTTCAATTATTTGAATTTCTGCATTATTGTTACGCTCTGCAGTAATAAGCTAGTATTAACCGATGGTAAATATTTCAACACATTTCCACTGTGTAATTTTAAATAAATAATATAAGAATCAATATAATAATAATTTTAATAATGTATGTGTTTAAAATTCAGTAATAAATTATGCTTCAATAAATGTATACAGAATACGACATGGCTGAACAAACATGTACCTCTACTACTGATAGTACATACTTTACAAATACAACTGAAATTGACTTATCTTTAATAAATGTATACAACTTTTCTTTGAATAATATAGTAAAAGATTACAAAAACTAGCTTAAGATATTAAACAGCAGCTTTCATTGTAATGCAATCAGAGTATTTTAACATCTGGCGAAGGTAACCTCTCGGCTGTTTGTGCACATTTTGCTTCACTACTATGATATCAAGGAATGTAATTAACAAGCTCTGACATTAAGCTTCACTCTGTGCGATGAGTCACGTAATCTAAAGCTTAATACGGAGGTACCTATACGTACACGAACTCAACCATCAGACGTACATCCATCGCTCCCTATGCTTCACAGCAAGTATATGAAAGGCATCAGTATGCATATGCAAGAGCAGATACTTATGGTCTCCCATGCCGGAAGTTAGATCAGACTACAAACTAACCGGTTTGTTTCAGTAATCAGACTTTCAACAGAAACGGCGTCTAACGATTAACTCACAGAATAATCAAGAGAAACGGAAAAGGGAGATCAAATTTAGAAAAAGCTAGGAAATCTGACGATGTGTAAAAGCGGCTTATCGCAATCCTATTTCCACACCATTTCAAATGTCATAGTTCGCAATCACAGGAAAAGCAAGCTGGCACATTATTAATTTATAATGAATTCATTTTTTTTTAATTTTATAACGCATCTAGTTTTCAGAGTACTGCATGTGAAAATAAGAAGTGTCTGAAGCCCTTCAAGGCTAGCCAATACTTATTTTTACTACTAACTGGCTTAAAGTTACATATACTACTTAAAACTTCTTTGCTGACTAAAATTATTCATACTACTTGAAAATTTCCATGTCTAACTGAAATCAAGTTATACTACTAATTATTTATACTACTTAATATGTAATACTTAATACTTAAGGGCATGTATTACTTACCCGATCCCTACCTTACCGACATTTTTTTCTCTGTAATGCTCCGTCTAAATTTATAAAGATATCAAGTTGAAAATTTATAAAATTGAAGAAAATATGCTAATGTATGTTTGTCAATATTTAGGACCTTAAGTCTTTAGCTTCAAATATAGACATTTTCAATGTGGTATCTCAATAAATGTAGACGTAGCGTTACAGAGAAAAAAATGTTGGTAAGGTAGGGATCGGGTAAGTAATACATGGCCTTAATATGTCTGACTTTAAAGTGCTTGTACTACTTAAAATCTATGGGACAATTTAAAACGTTTTTTACTAATTAGAATTCATTAGGTCTGACATAAAACAACAATAATATGCTTTTACTGTGAGCTTATTATTGTAGAAAGTTTTTCTTCATCATAACATATAAACGAGACAGTAAAACTGAAGTGTTTCATTCTTCACGTTTAAAAATGACAGATACTTTAAAAAAAGCTGACCTTTTCAGTTTCGAAAGCGTTATCATTTTTGCTGGCTTTACCACGCCAGGAGAGTAAAGCTATTTTCATGCACGAATCACTAAGATTATTTTCACGGGAGACGACTCTCTTTCAATAGATAAACGATGTATGCACGCCAACCGCAATAGGACATTCAAGAGCTTCACCGACCTGGAAGGACGTTTTGAAAATTTTCAGTGTCATCTGCTCGCTTTTCTGGTCACACTCAGCTATAATATTATTATCTTTTATTGGCGACTGCAAATTCAAACTGTGACTCATTTAATGAATAGTGCTCGAAAAAAATCGTCATTGAATCGTCATGAGATTTACAAATAAACACAAGACTCAAATTTTATTTCATAATGTAATAGTTGCGAGAGTAAACTTACAGTATTTGTCTATATACTTCTTTGATTCATAAGCAATATATAAAATATAACAAATCTCTGTACAAGATTATCAATTTTTCACACCTCGGAATAAAATAATTGTCGCTAAATTTACAAAATCTTATGGATTTCTTTTATTGTGAGTCTTATATTGCCACTCTTACGGGTGGATATCTTGGTCATAAAATTTTATTGACTCAGGTTTCATATTTCTTTCTCCTCGTGGTCATAATTTTTTTATCGTCCTGAGTGAATCTCAACTGCCCTATTCGATCCACTTTATTTGTCCCTTTTTCATCACAGATCAAATTGATGAATTCAATTGATTTAGAATTTAGTTTGCTTAGTCACGTCTTAGAATTCAACAGAATTCAACTAAAAAGAAAATCACACGAGTTTTAGTGAATTCATGAGTATAATCTGCTTTTAAATCGATACTAGTGACCACAATTAATCTTTTTCTATTATTGTTATATTTGTGGATGATAAAGTGTAATAAAATACTGGTAACGGAACTAAAAATAGTAACTCTTCAAGTAATGCGTTATATACGTGCGAGGACTGGAATCATGCTTGTCAGTGAAAACATTTCCTAGAACAATATTCCGGGCATTGTGGTATCCAACACGAGCAAAATCGCCATAAACGTGAATATTGAGTATTCGAATCGATATTTGAATGCCAGCTCTGCCAATACAAATCTCGCCATACCTGTAGTTCGATTATACTAGTATTATCCTTTAACGTTGTTCACACTATGCCCTAAACGTCATATAGCGCCTGAGTTTAAATCCAAATAATATCCTGTCCTGTAGACTTCCTTGCTGTAAGCGATCCATAACATTCTAAAACCACTTTTAACGACATGCATTCAACAATTCATGTATAGTTTCAAACTAGTATTCAAACGAGATCTATTTTCGATTTGAAAGAAAATGTTCTTTATTTCCTCTATCTACTCTCTAAATCTAAATCAGTGAAAAGTCACTGATTGACAGTGAAATCTCACTAATTCAAATAGCTAGAATCCGGTCACTGATAATCAGTGAACAAAAGTCACTGATTTAATCAGTACAAAGGGATAATGTGGACCGATTTTTGGCAGCACTTGTACCTTCTTAATTTAGCGTGAGATTTAAATAATACTAAAAGCACATTGCTGTTATGAAATCCAAATTAAAATTCCAAAGTGAATAAAAATTGTTTAAAAATATGAAATTAGTCCTATTATTAAAAATTAAACATTTTCTGCGGCAATTTCCACAATTACTGAATTTACAGATTTAAATTGGAACTTGATTTCCAAAAATAATAAGTATACTTTATTGAAATTTATAAAGATTATATCGGTTCACTAATTAAATTAGTAAGAATTTACTGACAATCAGTGGACTAATTACTGAATTGATCAGTGAAAAGTCTCAAATCACTAATTCATCAGTGAAATACTTAATCACTAATTAAATCAATGAAATTTTCACTGATTCAAATTTAGAGTATATTCGGTATTAAAAATAAATTTAAAGATTGAAAATTTTAGAATAATAATAAAGTACCATTGATTCATTCATATTCATTCTCTTCACATCGAGGGTTCTGTGTTTTTTCTCAATTTGATAATTAAAGTCTCTAATTAAAGTCGTATTCGAAAACTGAATGCGGAAATTCAGACAAGTATTTTTAGGAAACTCTATGAACCTAGTTAATTAAATGAACTAAGTTGATGAACCCTAAAAGTATCGAAGCTTTATGCAAATGAAGGTATCTACACCGCTAACGATATTGAATTCCGGTACGTAAATTTTCAATTGCGCTTGCAATTACTTTAAAAAAGTTGGGAAAAAAGGTTTGACTATAAGGTCGAATCTAGGGCGTATATTTCATCAACCTACTCTTCTGTTTTCACAAGCTTTCATTTGAATGAGAGTGCATGTGCAACTTCATTCGAAATAAAAAAATAGGAGACAAAACCCGATTTTTGTACCCAGTTTTTTTAATACATTTTACGACGCTAAACTCCCTTATATACGAGAACTAGCTGAAGAATAGGAATTTTAAAGTTTACAAAGGAGGACTCTGAAAATAAGAATATGAAAATAAAATAATTATCATGTTTACAAAATGAAAATAAAACAGTAAAAAAAATTATACCCATGTTTATATAATCATTTAAAGCTAAACGAGTGAAATTTGCTTATAGACTGACATAAATTGATTTTTTTTTTGCTCAGTATTGCCATACGAGATAAAATAAACTTTTTGCGTCTCTATTTGATGTTTATGCAAAATGGAAATATTTGGTAATTAGTAAAAGTGACTTTTATTACCTTTTGTTGAATTACTAGAGTTTAATTGTATTTCAGACAGACTCTGTTGTAGAGAATAAACTGATAGGGAGAATTTGATAAAATAATTATAAATCTACTTTGCAACAAATCATTGAAATAAAAAGAGTTAAACATTTACTCTCTCTCTCTCTCTCTCTCTCTCTCTCTTTTCAGCTCAGAAACTTAAGGTCAAAATAAAAAAATTCCGAAATTTTTCGATTTTTTAAGTGAAATTGAGATAATTGAATTTTCAATTGTACGCCTATTTTAGCTATAGAATATAAAATTCCAATATAAACAGTATCTAACTCTTTATACGGAAAAATCAAAAGGAACGAAGAACATAAAAAAATGTAGAAATATCTAGGTCCTAGGAAACTTGACGATGTGGAAAAGCGGCTTATCACAATCCTGGTTTCACTCCATTTCAAATGTCAGTTTACAATCACAGCAGGGAAAGCATTTCGCATACCTGAGCTTTAAAATTTGGCTGCTTTGACATATTATTAATCTATAATAAACTAATTTTTTCTTTATTTTATAACTTTATAGTTTTTAAAGTGTTTAGCCGAATTGTCTGACTTAAATCGACTTAAACTACTTGATATTTATTAGTTATTGCAAATGACTCAAATTGACGATAATCTCTTCTGACTGACTTAAGGGCATGTGTTACTTACCATATGAATAAGTTTCTAAACCCGGTTTTTTTCCTCCAATTTTTACATTTTCACAAAAATTATAGTCAACATCCGTCAAGAACGTGAACACGGACGGATGTTGACTAAAATTTGTTTGAAAATGTAAAAATTGTAGAAAAAAAACCGGGTTTAAAAACTTGCTCATAGGGTAAGTAACACATGCCCTTAAAATACTGCTTGAAGCCCTTCCTGTCTGACAAAAATTACTTATACTACTTAATATTCCTTATGTCTGACTTTAAAGTGTTTATACTACTTGCTCTCCGTATAACCGATTTAAAATGTCTTTTAATAATTAAAATTCATTATTTTTTATATAAAACAACAATATCATGTTAAACGCGATTGAAATTTTCGTAAACTATTGAAGCGATCAGAGTATAGTTTAAAAATATAATTTGTTTTGCTTAATACGATATTCAATTAAATTTAATCTATATTCGCGATAATATAAATATATATAAACAGGAATGCTTATTTTATGGAAAATATTACGCCATCTGATGATAACTAAAGCATACTGGTGCATTCGCCTCATGTTATTTTTACTACGGTCTTATATTAATTTAAAAATATTCTGAATTGCAACTTGACATTAAAAAAATGAAAAGCGTGATACTGAAGCTTGTCAAATGCGCGTGAAATCTTTGAAACATTGGTTGAAAACGGATGACAATGGTATAAGCCGGTCGGTGAATTTTCGTTGAAATAACAGTTGAAAGCACACGAGCTCTCTGTGAAAAATGTCGTCCCACGCGACCGTAAAGCAAATAAAGTAGAAAAGGGGTGAAAGCCGTCGTCCGTCTGTCAGTCCCTCCGTCCGAGCTTGCACTCATGTACTCGTAGACCAGGTATGTAGCTCTGTACTCTATAGGAATGTATCTACGATGTACTATGTACGTGCTCGTCACACTTGTGCCCGTGCATAAACCTGCACGTAGGCGGAACCTACTGTAAAAGGTCACATGTACATTGTACACTACAAACCTGACTGCCATAAACACGGGTTCGCACATTTGCACAATTCCAAACCACGTCGAGGTCGACGTGCGGAGAGCTGGAAAGTGCTGGTTGCAGAAGAGGAGTGAAAACTAAAAAGCAGTATGGGGACATATAATGCTAAAAGCTGACGGCAGCGGTGCGTTAATGTCATATTTTTATTTTATTCACCGGCCTCACTTGGTCCCCGAAAGTACATGGCATCCGTAGAATCGCGGCTTGAATAAATGCCTGAAACTTCAAGTCGACAGTAGACTGTCATCAGCATTTTAGCCTTCAAATATAACAGTGAGTTCTGTACAAACGCCTCTGGAAAAATCAAGACGAAAGTGGAACTGAAAGCTGAAGCGTCAATTTTATCGATGTGAAGCAGCAGCGTTGTCCTTTTACACGAACATAAAGGAACAAACGACTTGCAACTGGTTCAGGATTTTTAGGGTCCATAAAGTAAATTCTAGTGAAATGTATTTTGAATACTTTAAAACATTTAAAAAAGCTCAAGATGATTCTTTATTTAAATTGTGTATCATGTTTCTCAATAATCTATTATTATTATTTTGTATTATATATATATATGCGTTGAACTTATTAAATTTTCTAGAGCAAATGTCAAGAGCCTTACAAGAACTATAATATTATAGTTATGACCATTCTCAAAGGAATGGTTTCACGTCAGATGAATTTTTGTTGCACTAGAGACACTCGTGATTTCATTTCATGCAGAGTTGCTGTTGAATAGAACAAAATCATGCTTGACAAGAGATTTAAAATGTTAGTGCTTTGGAGATGTGCTTTGGGTACATAAATTTGTTCTTATATTCAAATATGTATCTAGGGAAATCTAAAACCTGCGCTGTTGTATTATATATATTGCTATTGATGTCATTGTAAACATGATGTGGAATTTAAATTATTATTTACATTACCAAAATATATAGTAGTATTATATTAAATTATCAAATTTAAATTATATTTGGATATGTTTATTTAATTTGTTTACTACAGCTATTAAAAATCTTATATTAAAAATAATTTTGTAAACCAATTTCTATCACAGTTAGAAACTTTGTCCATTTTCCAAAAAATTATAGTGAGCATTCCTTTACTACTACATTTTTAATACATCTCTGGGAATTTATGCCGTTCCTTTCAGAGGATTATCTGCGGATCACTCTAATGACTTTTCAGTCCAGCATATAGCTTGGATAAAGCTCTTCAAATCTTTTAATGTTGACGATCTTCCAACGAGTTAAAAAAAATTGTTCCTTGGGAAGACGCGTTTTATAATAAAAAATAAATACATGTATTCATTTTATGTTTCACTTTCCATGATCTAGCAAAAAAAAAAAAAAATTTCCTTCTTGCAGAACATACATTTTTTTTTTATTTCAATGTGAAAAAGTTACACTTCATGAGTATAATATTCTTTTATATTGAATTAGAATGACAAAATTGTAATGAAGAGTTATTTCAAACGATATAATATTTCAATTAAACACCATACATATGTTATATGTTTTTCTTTGTAACCTTTTGACTTTTCCACTTAATACTGGGAAAAGGAAATGTTTTAAAATGCGATTTTCGTTATGAATTTTAAATTCTCAGACTTCTGACATTTATTGTCGACCTTCATAAAGGATTCATTTTATCAGGACTGACCAACTTCGCATTTTGCTTTTTCACCCTGCTTAGTGAAGATACATTCTTCAACATTCGTTCTTTATATGTAATATGGTTAATTTAGTTATATTACTCCAGAATTTCGACCGAGTGACTGTTGAGAATGCTGAACAATTCTAAATTGAAATGCCTTCTTTCCTTAATCCTCAGACTTCGTTATTCATCACAATCCAGCCACAAGACGATAATTAGAGCCAGTCAAGGTTGATTAAGGAACGATTATGATTTCACGGAGAAAACTGGATATTAAACCGTAATATCTAGCTATTTAACTATGGAACGACTATCTAGATATTTAGATATAATATCTTGATATTCAAATATATAATCCGAATATTCTAACATCCAATATTTTAATCTCTGGATATTAAATTTTAATATCTGGATATTAAGTTTTAATATCAAGATATTATATCTAAATATCTAGATAATCGTCCCATAGTTAAATAGCTAGATATTACGGTTTAATATCCAGTTTTCTCCGTGTTCCTTACCATACTCTCTCAAAATCGAAAGAGACCAAAATATCTGATGATATCCGACCAAACTTGGTTGAATATATACTCTATAAATCTGAATCAGCGAATACCATACCAAATCAATGAAATTTGCTAATGAATCAGCGGAATTGCTCTCATAGAGGGCGTGACATTCACTGATCCATCAGCGAATTTCACTAATTGGGTACACTGAGAAAAATGGATTGTAAACGGTAATGAAAAATATGTTACTAGATATAATCTTGGACTATTAACTATGCCCGCGTAGAAATTTCCAAACCTGGCCCAGACCGGTGATGAAACACACAGCCCGACCGGGCCTCGTCCGGAATTCGGTATTTCAGATCTGGGCCCAGTCGGGCCGTGTGTTTCATCCCCGCTTTGAAATTTCCCAATCTGGACCCGATCTGGGCCCTGAGTCCCCGATTTGGGCCCGGTCGGGGCCACAGCAAAATTTCTACCCGGGTGGGACAGCAATCTAGATTATTAAAACCATCATCTCTAGATGTTAAAAGAGAAGATATTATCAGATAATATCTTAGATTATAAACTGAATCGAATATAAATTTTAACATTTATAATCCAAGATGTTAAAATTTATAATGCAAGGTATTAAAATTTGTACCAACACTAAGATTTTAATCTACATTTTACACAATCTAAAGTAAAAAATCTCACTTACCGCAAATTCTGATAATAATAATTATAATATTTACTTCTCCTAAAATCGGATTCCAATGTACGAACTTGTTAATAATCAATTATCTATGAAAAGTCCGAGACAAAACGTTCAAGTGTTTGAGAAAAGAACAAAACACATGGGTCTATTATCTTCAGATGTTACGAATTAATTGCGGAAGATTATAAAAATCTAACATCTAGAGATTATGTTCAGTAATATCCCTTATATATTAGATAAAACTTATAGATCATATACATTAACATATTTTATGTTATCGGATACTATACCCTAGTTTTAACATCTAAGCTTTATGATCCATTTTTCTTAGTGTATGGTTTTCGCTGGTTCAGATTTAGAGAGTAAGGTCATTTGAATGCTAGATATGAGAATATTGAGCATTTCATTAATTTCCGTTTATTAAAATTGGTTACAAGGTATTACACAGCACATGCATCGGAAGTTAAAATGATTAATCATGCATTGACGCTACTTCGAAAACCGATAATGTCACCATCTGTACCGCCGCATATATACAACCATACAATGCACCTGTGCGACAGTAGACTAATAGCTAAACTAGGGACTCGAGTATCCGATCGTATCTCTTGGAGTATGCTATTATAACCTTATTAGTTGCGACATGCATGCGTGCCACCGTTGCAGGTTGTGGCTCTCGTACCTTCTCTGCACCTACGACTTTGATACTTAATATTAATTAAAGTGCTTTACTTGTAAATTAGTGGTCAGGAAAAGTTATTATTGTTGAAACAGCAGTTCATCTTCCTAGCTGCCTCCAGCACAGTCCCTTAATTTAAAAACTGGCCAACATTCATTTCACATTATATTTGGAAATATAAAGAAACTCCCTGATTTTCAGTAGATTTTTCAGGGAGAATGAGTAGAATTTAAATAATTGATTCAATTTTATAGAGTACGAGATATAAAATACCTTTTACTTTATATTTCCCTTCCAATATCATTTCTGAATTCTGAATTCCGAATTCTCTGGGACCAATTTCCAGGAGATTAATTCAGAAATCCTTATAATAGTGAAGTTCTATTTACAGATATAAGATAAAGGTATAATTCGACGAAGCATCGGATCCAGATTCATCAGCCTCATATCATCACCCTTCATTCACATTTCACAGAGAATAATCCTAAACTGCTTAAACTTCGATACCGCTGGTACGATCTGACGCGGATTTGTTTCCCTGAAATCTATTCGCTCTCCCACTTCCATTCAGCCTTTCCACCCCTTTCCTTTTAGCTATATCCACTCTAGACCGCCATTTCATTATAGCGCTCCATTAAGCGGGTTCGCCGATAGCTCTGCAATTTCGGTGCCTGCCGTTCAACAAAGAAGCCACAAAAGAAATGAAGAAAAAAGAGCGGAAAAGAAACAGTAGGGTGAATGGATGAAACACAAAACGGATCCGTGATGGACCGCTTCTCTCATTTGCAGGGAGGAAGTGGGATCAACAAACAGAGATTAATCTACTTTATAGGTAGTGTATCAGTGTATCTGATGCTGGTCGAGTATCATTTCTGGTTAGGGTTTTGTATATATATCCTGAATACTCGTGCAAATAAAAATGGTATGATCAAATGCCAGTGAATAGTCTAAAAAGAGAATCACAAAGGAAAAGAATGAAAAGAGGGGTGAAAATATGAAAATGAATTTAATTCTCTCAAGGTTAATACAGTTTATTAAATCACAAGCACTAAAGCTTCTAAGTGGTGCACAATTTTCAAAGTATGGTAGAGGGAAGTTTTGAAATTAATGTAAAATGCCTAGAGGTGACTGAAATTGATGTGCGTACGTATATGTGTCACCTAAACTACTCTTGACATCATATAGGTTGTTTGGCTGTAACCTAATTTGCTCTTCATCGCTGGGATACAAACCCGTTTAGCTAGTAGTCGTCCAACAGCGTAGTGACTTCATTCCCTGTGCCTGTTATAACCATAAATGAATTATCGCTCTCCTTCGACTCAGTGTTTTTCAATATTTTCTTTTTCCTTTTTTTTTTTTTAAACTCGCTGCACGACCAAGATATTTACGGGTTCTTACACGTACGGCCACCTTACGTTACGTGCCTCGCCTGCTGAACTTTATGTGGAGGTAGAGAAATCTCATAGTGCGTTTTTAGTTCCCTCTCAGTTGTTTCTGTCAAATGACGTAGCAAACCGTAAATGTAACCCATAAACCATTTGGATTTGGCTTTGAAAGTTCCCCGGATATACAGAGAGATACATGTGCTAACGAGGGATCTGACTTTTTATATGGGTTTCATTCGACGATTCACTGAAAACGATCCTTCTTCCTCATTACTTTGCCTAAATGACTTGCGATTCACATCATTCTTCTCTCAGCTTTCTTTTGTTCTACTTCCAATCATTTTTAACCGGTATAAATTTTATATCGTACTCACTGAGAAAAATGTCTGGTACGGACAACAAAACTTTTGGTTGCTATAGAAACAACAAAAATTGTTTGGTTGTGCCAACCAAATCTTGGTTCTTTCAACAAAACTTTTGTTGAACCAACCAAAGTTTTGTTAATTCAACCAAATCTCAGTCAGTCTCAGTTTTGGTTGGTTCAACAAAAGTTTTGTTATCCGTAGCAGACATTTTTCTCAGTGCAATTCTTAGATAATTTAAACTTAAAGTAAAAAGTATAAGATTGAAATCTATATAATATATATAGTTACAAACTAAACTTTTATAAACATTATACAAGTAGCTTAAACCCAATTCATCGAAGCAGCAAGTCTTCAAAAAACATAAAATTTGCATTAGCAATCCTTTCGCATATTCATAAGCTTCTCGTGAGGTACTTGTATTGGCCTTTTGTATTTTAATACTGTGCAAAGTATACATATTTATGCTACAATGTGCTTTTAAAGCAAAAACATGATTTACTCTTATGTCGTAGTGAATGTGTCAAGTTCAATTTCATGATAAAATTATAAATGAAGAAAGAAAAAATATTTGCAATCGAGATATTGATTAAAAACATACTGAATTCAATTTTCATCTCTTCAAGCAGAATGTCATTTATTTTATTAAAAAAGTATCTGCGTCATATAATATCGAAGCATGAATTCATGGAAATAAATATACATCTGTCGTGTATCTTGAGAAAAGGAAGGTACATTTTTCCCGTAAAAAATTTCAATCAGCGAGAAGCAATCGTGAAGAACGTTACTCGGATTTACTTTATTTTCCTGAGACGCATAAATTTCTTTCTGAGTGAGAGTCAATCTCATTTCAATTTTTTGTGATCGATAAGCAGCTCATAAAAGAAACAATCATACGTGAAATAATATAAGCACTGTGAAATACGGATTTTCACATGATTGGAAGCTTCCTGAGACTGGGATTTTTTTTATTGAATGTTGATATCTAACATCATTCACTTTAACTCAGAGAAAATATCTTACACTTTGTGTTTCACACTTTCTCGGAATATAGTCCAACAATAAAATTTCACAGAAAATGCATTTTTATTAAATGGCATGATTATAGAATAAGCGAAGCAAGAAAATTACGAAAATTCTAAAAACAAACAAATTAATTCCGTCTTTTTTTATCGGAAAGCATTTTCAACATTATTAACATGTCAGCGCACATTCAATTGTTTTTCGCGTAGCAACGATTGAACAAAAACTTGTAAAAGTGTAGGTAATTAAAGCCTGGTATTTTCACGACTGCTGAAAGCACTTGAACTATCGATTATAGGGCAAATTTTACGACGTTGGTAATTTTATAATCCTTTTATAAATGTGCAGCTTTTCTTTTAAAATAAAGTTGATGTTGAAATTGAGAATTTAAACTGGTAACATTGGTATTTACTTTATTAATATTTTTTATATACTATTTCACTATAAAAATGAGGGTTTTGATATTTCACCAGCTATATATCTACCCATATCACCACAAAATATTTGAATCTCTCTCTCTCTCTTGCTGGGGCTAAAATACGAGATTTCAAAAAGTCAATTTCAAATATTGTGAAAATCAAATAAGAAAAGTGCCCACTGCTGCATTCCTTCGTTAAAGAATAAAGTGATGTGGAAATGTCATAAGGTGTTTCCAGTACCCTCTGGCAAATCTTAGAAGCGCTACTTTGCATTCTCCCTCTCGACAATGAAATTTCTTCCCTCGTCTGAATAAAAAATTCGAGCGGGAAAAATCGTCTCTCTTGCTGTGCTCGCGCTGAGTTTAGCCTAACATATATGTGTGTGTGTGTCGTGAAAATATGTATATCCAATCTCACGTCTCATCTGAGCATCAAGAAATATTTCAATCTTATATTTCGCCAGAGAAATTTATTTGTATTTTTTTAAATTAAAAATTCAAGAGGTTGCACAATTCGACAAAAGTGCATTCTTGCAATATTAATAGTTTTAATATTCTAGTTAAATGAATAATCAAGTAACTTTACATTTGGCAAAAATTTAGAAAAGTTTTTCCAGGATATCCTCATATTATAATGACGAATTTCAATTCAGATTTTTTTAGGAAACCTCATTACTTCAAAGCATTAAAATATCTCATTTTACATTTCAAATTACGTTGCCTCGAGCTCGCTCTTTTCCTCTACATATCTATAGATATACTGTCAAGGGATATCGGGCGGAAAAAGTGCAAAGCTACTAAACGTGTAACAGGGTCGGTTAGAGGGCAGATTTGAGGAAAGATTTTCATCCCCTTTGGCTACCAACAAGGGATCCTGAATCACGGATGACGAACTTTTCATACAATTCTATATGGGATGAGCAGAGCGTCATGATTAATGGATTCGCATAGTTTCGTTGCAATGTCGCGAAAGAGAAAGAGAAGGGGTGTCACTGACTCTGAATCGAGAAAGTTTTCGAGGGTCTCTCGCAAAAAACGTTTTTGTTAATCACTGCAGAAGTTTTTTCCAATATGCTCTGCTCGTCAGCGCAGCACAAACAACAAATGCGAGCTGCACTTAAAGCGACAACATTTCCCGTGCTTGTTCCAAGTTAAAAAGGTTGATAAAGTTGAGTTTCATTTTTCATTTCAAGACACAATAATTTATCAGTACTAGACTTGATTTATTCTCTATTGCACTTTTTATTGCATTTATTGCATCTTTATCTGATACAAATTAAATTCTACATTTTGAATAATTTTATAAAACCCGAATATATGCATGCATGAAGAGAAAACTTTTCTTTTACATATGCGGTAATATACGATGATCTATTTCACTCGTACCATTTAAAAATTCAAATTATGCTTAATATTTTTCTTCCCTCGGGAATAAATTTTCACAAATCCAGAAAAGCGTTTAATATTCGAGAAAATGGTGATTTACTCGAGGGTAAATGCAGTTTTCTCGAGCTTAAACGCGTCTTCGTAACAATGCTCAGAATAATCGTGATTCATGATGAGAGAGGTCAGAAAAAAACTTGATGTCTGTATGTGGAGCTCGACATGGGGTATTATGTCATAATGATGTGGCAAAAAACTTTTCCAAGAAGTTTCTTAAGCGGCCCGAGTGCCTTAAGCGGTTCTGTAAATTACTGAAAAGAACTGGGAAAAGGCAGGAAGGAAAAAGAGTTCGTTGGACAGCACGCTGTATGGCACTTTCTTAAGAAGAAAAGGTTCCACGAACGCGCAAAAATTAACGACGAAAGCTTGACTACTTTCTTAAATATAAATAAAAAATAGTCGTAATTACGAGCGGGAAAAACGCATTAACGCGCTCCAAGGATCTAAAAAGATTTAAATTGCTCAATAATTAATTATATTGAAGAAAATATTTATAATTACCGCGGTAATCTTAAGATAAGGAAATAAAAAATATAATCAAAGCAAAGAGGTAGATTACACTGAAGATTTTCGAATAATTTGGTTTTTACAAAAAATAATAGATTCAAATAATATTTGTAATATACTACATATCTTTCATCCATGGAATTTTATAACATAGCATTACGATAATTTATGAGAATACCGTATATTTAAAATTTAATATTAAAGTAATTCTTTTATCACTGGATTTGAAAGAGATTGCGAGTTCAGAGATAATGAAATTGCTGAGCTTTAATTAAAGCTGGTGAACTACTCGGTTTTCTATTTTGTAAAAAGCAGTCTTCTGTGCTTTTTAAAAATTCATAATATCTTGTCAAGCACAATGTCCGGAAAAGGTAAAAAAAAAAATACGCAAATTTTTAAATTAATGTCTTAGATGTTTTACTATTGATGCTATATTAGATTGAGGACACTCGTTAAATAATAATAAAATGTAAAGTACATCATCAAATTTGTCATAAACGTTTATGATTATTTAAAGTGGCATTGAATAACACAATAATCTATTGTGGAGGCATACCTTCCTCGTGTATAACAATTATATTTGCCTATTGTAATAATACATATATATACTGTGTCCCGCATGTGTTGTTAAATTCACAAACCATGAATGTACGTGTGTATAGAAAAGTGGATAATTGTACACATCAAATGCGTAAATTTTAGAGCCGATGCAAATACTCTCCATTTGATTAGTAGCAGATTGATGTCCAATTTGACAACTATGTTAATGGTACAGGAATAATTACGCGTCTATAGTGGCAAATAAAACCAAATTTTACCCTGCTTCACACTGAACCATTTCCAGAAGTGGTGAAACAAATTTTCTTGTCCCAATTTTCACCTCCTTCTTCCTAGACGTCCCATCCCTTCCTCTTTCCAACCAATGTTCCAACCGCTTTTTTTACAAAACCATTTTCTCATCTTTCTTTTTCAAAAACAATATTTTCTCGCCCCTTTCTCTTACTACATTTTCCAACCCCCTTTTCCAACACTCAGAAAACAGTTTTTTTGAATCAAAGAAACTTTCTTTGAATTAAAATTATTTTAAAAGAAAGTCAGTCTTCTTTAATATAAAACAAATGTTACTTTGAATTATTAAAATAAAAGTTTTAATTTGAAATATGTTTTTTCTGAGTAAACTCCTTTTATTCTAATATTTCAAAACCCTTTTCTTCACACTTTAGCTTATAGCTGCCCTAGTAGAAATTGGTCCTAGTTTTATCCAAGTTACTAGTAAGTTTTTCCCTACGTCTAGCTAGCACCTAACGAGGAAACTTGTCAGTTACTAACAAGGAATGTAACGCTGCATCCAGTGAACTCTTTTATTTGCAAATTAAATTATATATTATATATATATATATATATCTGTCTCTTA